>OX243828.1:3503192-3518192 GCA_945859605.1 Lumbricus rubellus
TCTGTAGATTGCCAATCGCTCTTTTTCTTAGGTTTCTCTGTGCCACTATTGCACGCTCTCTTTTCTCTCTCTCTTTCCTTTTCTCTCATTCTTTCTGTCTTTCTTTCTTTCTATCTTTCTGTCTTTCTTTCTTTCTGTCTTTCTTTCTTGCTTTCTTTCTATCTATGTTTCCTTAGGCCTATTTCTATATTTCTTTCATTCTACCCGTCTTTCTGCCTAGTTGTCTTTCTATCTATCTATCTGTATTTCTTTCTTTCTACCTACATGTATTTATCTATTGTTCTTTCTTTCTTTCTACCTATTTATTGTTCTTTCTTTCTTTCTGGCTCCAAAGAAGTTTCAAGTTTAGAATCAGACAAGATAAGATTAGATTAAGTTAGGTTTGGATAATTGAATTTTAGTCTAAGATGGACTTTCGGTATTTTCTAGTTCTATCACTAGCCATTGTTCCTTCCGCTTTACAGTGTTTCTCTGGGGCTCTCTGTCTCTGTCTCTCTCTGTCTCTATCTCCGTCCATCCGTCCGTCCGTCCATCCATCTTTCCTTCCTTCTATCTTTCTCCGTATCTCTCGGTAGCGTCGTCTCTCGTTTTACCTGTTATTATCTCTCCATATCTCACACTGTATCTTCCTATATCTGTGTGTGTGTGTGTGTGTGTGTGTGTGTGTGTGTGTGTGTGTGTGTGTGTGTGTGTGTGTGAATTTGCGCTTCTTCCACGGCCCCTGTATACAGACTGTATGCAGCGTTTACGATGCAACGGTCCAATCAAGCGACTCGCATCTAATTGAGTTAAGAGGAAAGATCAACGACGACCTAAACAACAGACCAACCTTGTTCGATGGCCACTGAGGACAGAGGAAGGAAGAGGAGAAGGAAGAGGAGGCGGAGGACGAGGAGGAGGAGGAAAAAGAAAAGGAAGAAGAGGAGGAGGAGGAAGAAGAAGAGGAGGAAGAGAATGAAGAGGAAGAAGAGCAAGATGAGGATAGCAGGAACAGGAGGAGCTAAAGGAGCAAGAGTTAGAGGAGGTAACGGAGCGAAGAAAGGAGTAGGAGGACTGGAGGAGCAGGAGGAGGGAGAACGAGGAGGACGATGAGAAAGAGGAAAAGGAGGTGGGGGAAAAATGACACAGGGATCGAATCAGACGAATAGAGCATACACACAGAGACGGACATCGAGACAAACATAGAGACACAGAGACAGACATCGAGACAAACATAGAAAGACACGGATAGACATACGTAGTCAAAGCAATCAGTCGAGTCAAAAGCGGTTCATGCAGTGCAACCTTTCGTTCGAATGTTTCATCTGCTTTCACTCAAAGCATAAGGAAATTGATTACACTGCAACTTTCTACATGTACATTCAGAAAAACTGATGTCAGACCTCAAGTTGCAGCCAAGCAGCCAAAATTCATTCATTCATTCATTCATTCATTCATTCGTTCGTTCGTTCATTCATTCATTCATTCATTCATTCATTCGTTCATTCATTCATTCATTCATTCATTCATTCATTCATTCATTCACTCGTTCATTCATTCATTCATTCATTCAGTCATTCAGTCATTCACTCGTTCATTCATTCGTTCATTCATTCATTCGTTCATTCATTCATTCATTCATTCATTCACTCGTTCATTTATTCATTCATTCATTCATTCACTCGTTCATTCATTCGTTCCTTCATTCATTCGTTCTTTCGTCTGTTCGTTCGTTCATTCATTCATTCATTCGTGCATTCATTCATTCACTCGTTCGTTTATTCATTCATTCACTGGTTCATTCATTCATTCATTCATTCACTCGTTCGTTTGTTCATTCTTTCATTCATTCATTTATACATTCGTTCACTCGTTCGTTCATTCATTCATTCATTTATTCATTCATTCATTCATTCATTCATTCACTCGTTCATTCATTCATTCATTCATTCATTCATTCATTCACTCGTTCGTTCATTCATTCATTCACTCGTTCGTTCATTCATTCATTGATTCATTCACTCGTTCATTCATTCATTTATTCATTCATTCCATTCATCCATCCATTCATTCATTCATTCCATTCATTCATTCATTCATTCATTCCATTCATTCATTCATTCATTCATTCCATTCATTCGTTCGTTCGTTCATTCATTCATTCATTCATTCATTCATTCATTCATTCGTTCGTTCATTCGTTCGTTCGTTCATTCATTCACTCATTCATTCATTCATTCATCCGTTCGTTCAATCATTCATTCATTTATCTTGGCCTTATATAGCGCCCCTTTAAGAAACTTACCCAGGACCGCTCCCAGCCCAGCCACGGTAAAAGAAAATGGCTTACCATTACTACTAAAAGCACCAGCACGAAAAACACCAATCTTTAGAAACACAACGTGAAAAGTCTCAACCACCTAGACTACCGCCACTACCACAGGCTCTATCACCATATGTCACAACCTCCACCACCAAAAACAGCGCAAGCATATCTCCACCTAATCCACTGCCACCACCACCAATTCTACCACCACAAACCCTTTACCATTGCCACCCCCATCTCCACAACCTAAAATACCACATCTGCCACAATTATCCCTATCACAACCACCACAAAATCAGCCAACTAAAAACCAGTCACTACCACCACTTTTATCACCCACAAACCCTGCCACTGCCACTCTCACTACCATTACCTATAGCACCACCACTATCTCCACCTAAAACGACTGAAAGACAACCTCTGCACCAAAACACCTCAACCACAACAAAACTCTCCCACAAAACTCTCCCACCAAGAAAAGTACCAAGAAAACCACCACCTAAAGACCATTAACCACCACCTCCACCACCTATGACACTGCATCTGCCACCACTTCCACCACCTAAAATGCAATCACTAGTGCCACCTCCTTCACTACCACCACCTCCTCCACCTCCTGCACTACCACCACCTCCACCACCACTACCACCACCACCTCTACCACCCCCACCTCCACCACCACCACCTCAGCAACAGTTGCCTCATCATCTTCATCCACCCATCCTTCTCCATCCGTCTAGAACGTCACCCTCAGGCGTCCATCCATCCTTTCGGCAAAACTCAATTAGCAGCGGTTAAATAGTCGGACGAGTCGGTGGCGCGGACGTTCTTTCCGTGCCGTGAATGCCAATCGGACGTACATTCAATCATCCTTATGCTCATAGATTACCATCTCATTAGCCGGATATGTGCTCGTCAAATTCCGCTCTGGATGAAGCAGACACTGACGCAGCCTGAGCCACATTAGCCGTTAATGACAAATCCTCGTATTATTTTCTAGCAGGGCTTTTTTAACGTGCAGTTGTACACAGAATGTGCAGTTGTAGAAGCACTTCTGTAGGTCTACAGTTAAAACTAGCAAAAAAGTCATTTTTCTCCGATTTTAAGAAATTTTTAATGGATGACGGGAAAGGAAAGAAGGAGTGCAGTTCTAAAAATTCCTTTAAAACAGTCCTGTTCTCTAGTCATTCTCTATACTGCTCACTGTGGCCTGTTATAAGACAAGCCCAGAACTTGCAGAGGACTATCTTTAACTACACGGACTAGGCCTACTTGTGCATTTCCAGATCTAGATTATAAGTAGTGTTTTTTCCCCTCAAACTGTTGGGTAGACAAAATGTGATTTAAAATCTGCTAATAAATAAAGAATATTCTTTTCAGTATACCTTATAAAATTAATCATACACCGAATTATTAGACATGTATCTGTTAAGTCTGAGCGACATTGGCCTTTAGCTACTAAACCTCAAGTGTCTAGTAATATTGAACGATTATTGTGGTCAATACTCTTTGAAATGATGTCTCGAAGCAGTTACTGTAGACATTTTGCGTACATGGAGTCGATGTCGGTTTTGTTTTGAAATTTCATCAATAAATGCCTTCAGCATAAAACACAGTCTAATGTAGAAGTTTCTTGTCAATAATAACAATAGCCTATTAAAGTGTGCTTTTGCAGGAACGTAAAAAGGCACAGCTCTTTACAAGGATACGTTGTTCAAGTAATGAGAACTTATAATAGATATTGCATCAAATAATAATACACATCATGAACATAGCTACATTTACATATGAATTATATATAATAGGATATAATCTAAAACGTATTACATAGAGGATAATTGGATACAAATATGAGATATTATCATTATTATATATAATATGTATGTATTTATTTTCATTCGTTAAATGGATGAGATATTATGAGGTTAGTTGCCGAATAATTTGGCGCGTGTCGTTGCATTGAGACTGATGCAATGGGACGTCTCTCTTTCTTTGTGCGTCTGTCTCTTCGTCTGTCTGTCTCTTCGTCTGTCTGCCTGTTTGTCTGTCTGTCTATCTCTGTTTCTGTCCACTAGTATGTTTGTGCCTGCTTCTCTGTGTTTGCTCGTGTTCAACATAGCGTTTGTCTGTCTGTTTGTCAGTCTGCCTCGCCCTTTCTCCCATTTACTCTCTGTTTCACTTTCTATGTCTCTCTAGGCGTTATTTGTGTAGTTGTGTGTCTGTCTGTTTTTCCGCGTCTGAAAACGTTTCTCTTTGTCTGTCCGTGTGTTGTGTTTTTCTTTCTGTTTGTCTGTTTGCATCTCTGTGTGTTTATAATTTTGTCCGCAGTCTCCCGGGTTGTATGTCAGCATGTTTGTCTGTCTGCATATCTGTCCGTATCTCTATCTGCTTATCTGCCTGCCTGGTGGTCTCTGTGCCCGTTTGTATATTTGTATGTTTGCATATGTCCGTCTGCCTCTTTACCTGCCTGCTTATCTGTTTGCATGTCTGTCTGTATATTATCATTCTATCTGTCTCTCTGTCTGTCTGTTTGCCTGTCTGTCTCCCTGTCTATCTATTTGCCTGCCTGTCTGTCAGTCTATCTCTTTCCTCGTGCTACTGTCTCTCTTCTCATCCACTGATATTATCTTCGCACGTCAGCACATACGTTCTCAGTCACTGGCCCATTCATCATACATCCATATAGCAGCTGTCTCTTGGATTTATCTCTGACAAGAGAAACACGGAGAATTATTCAGCGAGAGTTTAGCAACCACAGGAGATTTAAAGATGGAGAAGATTTGCAAAAAAACACATGCAGATATGTACACGCAAACACACACACATACGCAAACACACGCATATATACATACATGTACACACACACACACACACACACACACACACACACACACACACATAAAGAGACAAATACATAATGTCATGAGTTTGCTTCTACCAGGCTGCAGCACGCTTTCTCTGTTGCTGGCCCTGTGATCTGGAATGAGCTACATTTAATGTCCTCCATATCTGTTCCTGCTGCCAACGATTCCCCCTCTGACACGTTCTGTCGCAATCTTTAAAAACTGCCCCTTTAGCTGAAATTGGGTCGGGAGCGCTCCTGAGTAGTATCCGTGAGTGGGCACTATACAAATCCACGCAATACACGACTGGATAGATTAACACATGCAAATGCACATACAGTATAATACACATTATAGAATATATTATTTTATAATAGTATTAAGATGTCATTTTACTGGAACAGATGTAGATGCTTTTCTTACCTGTTGGCGAAAAGTCGATGCGAGTGATGCAATGCAGACTTGGGCGATGATGGCAGCAATTAGCAGGAGGGCGTACTGCGCATGTGCAAAGGAACAACACAACATCCGGTCAATTAACAGAGAGACAGACAGACTGACAGACAGACATACAGACAGACAGACAGACAGACAGACAGAGAGACAGATAGAGAGACAGACAGACAGATAGAGAGACAGAAAGACAGACGGAAAGATTTCTAGACCGCTAAGGGAGAGGAGTTGACTCTAACGACAGATGCGAGAATAGAACAAATGACTCCGGAAATTCATTGCTAGCCTAATGGATACAATTAAATTCTAGTCAGACTTGAACTATCAATAAATTGCACAGCAAATGATTCATCGTAACCGTAATCGTTCTCTCCAAACTTCTAAAGCGCCCCTCGTAAGACAGAGCGCAGGGCATCAGCTTATTCACGAGCGCTTACTCATCGCATGCGGTCTTGTTTGATAATTTCATTGGATTGATTTATTTTAGCACAGTGTGGAAGATCTAAGCATAATGTACATTAGCTGTCAACTTTAGACGGGTGTGCGTTGTGTCCTATTCCATTCAAATACAATCATTTAATTGAGTCCTGTGGAACGGTCTTCTACAGTCTGGGCCTCAACACCAGAAACTGTCCTCTACATTCTAAAAACTTAGAACTGTTCTTGGGTTAGCTGGAGTGGTGTGCACTTCTGAGAAGTTTCTTCTAAGAGGCTCTATATAAATTCAAGAATGAAGGAATGAATAATTATTTGAGTCATTCCACTGAGTTCTATTCCATTTCAGCCTCTTTTCCGGAACTATTTTCCGCGACTCGCAACTCCAAAGCAAATGAGGGCGCACAATGCACATGCTCCATTCATACTATGCAGGAAAGAACCTTTTCCGTGGTGGACCCAGTGGTCTGGAACGGACTCCCATGCACACGAGCTACGTTTGCTTCCTGGAGCTCTTACTGAAGCTTTTTTTTATTCAACTCACAAATTTGCCTTTTGCTGAGACCGGATCGCTTCTGAGTAGTCCCATTTAAATAGGCGCTGTATAAATTCTTAATTAAATAAATGAATGAATGAAAAATATCTATAAAAGTCTGTTATAACAAAAAGAATTGCAAGAAGGCCATCAATGAGAAGTTCAAGCTATCTGGAATGGCCTCCCTACGGCTCTCCGTTCTCTTCCTCGTGACTCTGCTGGCTCTTTCTACCGTCTTCTCAAGACCTTTCTTTTTGACCAGGCCTGGGTTGGGGGCGCCTCTGAGTAGAGATCTTGAATAGCCGCAATATAAATTTATGTGATTGATTGATTGATTGATTGATTGATTGATTGAGAAACAACTCACGAATCCGAGAAAGCAAACGCTTTCCGTGCAGGCCCCACAGCAACCGAGGAAGCTGATGGTGACGATGAATCCTCCAACGGCAATGAGGATGAGGGAGACCCGGTCGAGGACGACGACTGGTCCGGTGGGGTTGTCCTGGAAGAGAGCGGCGTAAAAGAACGTCTCTTTGTAGAGATGCAGCCAGACACCCAGGCCAAAGACAGCCCAACCGGATAGCTGGAAGCAAAGAACAATGGACGGTATTGTTGTTGTTGTATTGTTATTGCTATTATTATTAATTGCAAGTATTATTGTCGTTACTTGTAATTATTACTGCTGCTGCTGCTCCTAACACCAGCACTACAATTATTATTGCTACTGCAGCTGCTGCAACTACTGCTACTAATACTAGCAACAATGCTACTGCTGCTACGACTACTGTTATTATCGTCACCAACATATTATTAATCATAGTTGTAAAAAACGTTTTTTTCCGTTTTTTATTCGCTCCCAAAAAACGTCGTTTTTTCGTTTTTTATTTTCCCCATCGTTTTTTATCGTTTTTTATTATTTCTTTGTCTTTATTTATTCATTTATTTCTGTTATTATTTTCTTAAATTTTAATTTTTTTCTGATATTTTTTATGTTTTCCGCAAACTCTCAAGGATTCAGCTAACTAAAGTCATTATTTCTTCGTTTAACATCATCATTTAAGAGATAGACTGCGTGTAGTAGGTACCTAATCAAGGTTTTCAAGGTTAAAATGCGGTTTTAGATGTAACAAAGTCAAATTATTTTCCGTTTCCGTTTTTTATCGTTTTTTTGTCGTTTTTTATTATTTCGAAAAAAACGTCGTTTTTTACCGTTTTTTATTCTGTTTCCATCGTTTTTTACATCTATGTTATTAATATTATTTTATTTTATTTTATTATAACACCATCTTTTATTTCCGTTTCAAGCAGTAAACACCAACTGGCTGTGCCTGATAAACACTGAACCGCTGTCAAAACACTAGCATAATGTGCAACAAATGTATATTATTATTATTCAATTATTATATCATAATCACAATCATGATTATTATTATTATTATCATTAATACATTTTTATTATTATTATTACTATTATTATTATTATTGTTATTATTATTATTATTATTATTATTATTATTATTATTATTATTATTATTATTAATATTATTATCATTAATACATTTTTTTATTATTATTAAAGTATTATCATTATTATCATCATTCAAGGTGTCGCCACAGCCGAGCCGATCTCCTTTGAAAACAAGTATGACGAAGTCCACATTGGATCATTTGTCCGGCTTCAGATGATGTGATCAGCATTGAGCAGTCTGTCTCTGTCTCTCTCTCTGTCGCTGTCTCCGTCTCTGTCTGTCTGTCTGTCTGTCTGTCTGTCTGTCTGTCTGTCTGTCTGTCTGTCTGTCTGTCTGTCTGTCTGTCTGTCTGTCTGTCTGTCTGTCTGTCTCTCTCTCTTTCAGGCACCAACAGCCGCCGGTTTCCAAGGAAACCGTTATTTATAAAGCATGGGTGTTAGTAATGGTGACGCACAAGTGTGATCCTCTTATGCATAATTATATACAATGTTATACATACATACATACATACATACATACATACATACATACATACATACATACATACATACATACATACATACATACATACATACATACATACATACATACATACATACATACATACATACATACATACATACATACATACATACATACATACATACATACATACATACATACATGCATGCATGCATACATACATACATACATACATACATACATACATACATACATACATACATACATACATACATACATACATACATACATACATACATACATACATACATACATATTACATACGTACGTACGTACGTGCGTGCGTGCGTACATACATACGTAGCCTACATACTATGAGCCTGTGTGAGGTAATCGTAAAATTTCGCACCACTGTCTGCCTGTCTTTGTTTTTGTCCCTTTTATTTCTCTGTTCCGTCTCTGTCTTTCTTTCTCTTTATTTCTAAGTCTCCTTCTCTACCTGTCTGTATGTATCTCTCTGTTTCTGTATCTTTCTTTCTTACTTTCTTTATCTTTCTCTATACGCCTGTCTCTCTGTCTCTCTCTATCTCTGTCTCTTTCTCTGTGTCTTTGGATTTCTGTGTCTGTGTCTCTGTCTGTGTCAGTGTTTCTGCCTTTCTCTCTCTGCCTACAATGTATGTCAGTGCCTCTTTCATTCCCTATATTTCTCTGTCTCTGTATCTGTCTCTTTGTATCTCTCTTTGTCCCTGTCTATTTCTATCTCTCTCTGTCTCTCTTATTCCGCATGCGTGACCCTTCCATGTCTTCGATGTCTTTCTGTTTGATGTCAGCGCTTCTGTGATCTCTCAGCATTTCTCATCTTTATGGTACGTCTCGTTTGCATGTTCAGCGGTGTGGTGATTCGGTCTGTCTCTGTCTTGGTCTGTTTACCCTCTGTCTTTCTCGATCCCTCTCTCTGTCTTTCTGTCTCTCTCCCTTTCTCTCTGTTATAATGTTCTCTGTTGTCTTACTCAGGGACGTAACTAGGATTTTTCGTTTGGGGGGGGGGGGGCTTAAGCCTTGAGCATGACGGGTGCTGTAGCATATTTAGCCGTAAGCACAACGGCTTGACTCACTTTGGGGGGCTTCAGCTTCGTTTGGGGGGGGGGGGGCTTAAGCCCCCCAAGCCCAACGCTAGTTACGTCACTGGTCTTACTGCTCTATCTTTATTACACAGCGTATATTATACATATATAGTATTTTACATATTTATATACATTCTATATGTTTAATAATAAATACGCATATTGTCAATGTTTCTCTGGTCATGCATTTCATATAATATCGTCTGTCTGCCTTTGTCTTTTCTGCACTCTTTCCTCCTTCCTCCTCCTCTTCAACTCTTCTCCACCATCTCGTCCTCGTCTTTGTCCTCCTCCTTCTCCTTTCTTCTCCACCACCGCCTTCTCTCTCTCCCCTCCTCCTCCTTTCCCACATCCCCTTCACCGTCCCTCCCCTACCCTCCCCTTTTCTCCCTCCACCGCAGGCGTGACTGTCGTGAAATGCGTGCCCAGAGAACAATGAATAAGAAAGAGACAGTGGAGGAGGACAAGACAGAGGAAGAGAGGAGAGGAAGTGAGTAGGAGGAAGAGGAGGAACAGCATGAGGAAGCGGTAGTGGGTTGGAGGAAGAATAAATGAAGAAGAAATAGGACGAATATAAAGAGGAGGTAAAGAAGAAGAGAGACGAGAGATGGATAGGAGGAAGAAGAAGAGGAAGTGGAAAGGGAAGGAGGATGTGTCGCAGAAAGAAGTTGAAGAGATGGAGGTAGAAGAAAAGGATTATATGGAGGATGGAAAGGGAAACATTGAAAGATACAGAAGGGGGAAGGAGGAAGAAGACGAGAAGGAGGCGGAGTAAGATCTGGAAGAGGAAGAGGAAAGGAAAAGGAGCAGGAGACATAGGAGAGAAGGCTGAGGAAGAGGAGAAGGAGAAAGAGACCTAGGAAGAGGAGGAGTTGGAGGAGAATGAGAAGAAAATGAGGAGAAGAAGAAGAAGAAGAAGAAGAAGAAGAAGAAGAAGAAGAAGGACCAAAGATGAGGAGGAGGAGTAAGAGGAGGAGGAAAGACCGAGGAGGAGGAGGAGGAGTTGGAAGATAAGGAAAATGATGAGAAGGATAAGGAGGAGGAGGAGGAGGAGGAGGAGAAGGAAGAGGAGTTGAAAGAAGAGTCCTACGAAGAAGAGAAGGAGGAGGAAGAGGAGAAGAAGGAAAAGACCTCCTAAGGATGAGAATGGGGAGGAGGATGAAGAGGAAGATGAGACGAAGGAAGAGACCTAGGATGAGGAGAAGGAGGAGGAGGTGGTTGTGTATGTTGTTACTTTTGATGATACGTCCGCTGGCGCCGCCCAGCGTCTGGCTTTAATACTACCGCATGGGCGATATTAGGCAATCCATTCTGATTAGTCGTCTGCATATTGCGCTCAGTTGGCGATCGCCGTCGCTAGGTGTCGGGACCCGCAAATCTCGAAATGCCGAACGGCGGGAAAACAACGGGACCGGAAGTGGGCCGCCACCTAGCGGGTCTTTGGCGGAATTTCGTCATCGGAAAACACCAGAAGAGAGAGAGAGAGAGAGGGGAGAGAGACAGACAGAGAGAGAGACAGAGAGACAGAGAGACAGACAGAGAGACAGACAGAGAGAGAAGGAGAGAGTGAGAGAGGGAGAGAGAGAGAGAGAGAGAGAGAGAGAGAGAGAGAGAGAGAGAGAGAGAGAGAGAGAGAGAGAGACAGAGAGAGAGAGAGAGAGAGGGAGAGAGAGAGGGAGGAATTTGTATTTATTAAGATACCGCGCTGTCGTTAGGGCCATATGAGCCATGAATTATGTATCAGTGACGGATACTACTACTAGGGCCTACAGTGTCTGATGGCCGTGCCTTGCTCTTCTGTCTTTGTATGGCTTATTCGTTATATGTTTGTTTGTCTGTCTGCATGCATGTATGTGTGTATGTATGTATGTATGTATGTCTGTCTGTATGTTTGTATGTCTGCCAGTCAGACTCTCAGTCTGTCTGTTTGTCTGTTGAATTGCATGTCTATCTGCGTGTTTTGTCTATCAGTAGCCTATGTGTGTGTGTCTTACAATCTGTGTATACGCCTGTCAGTCTCTTTGCCATTCTGTCAACCCACCTGCCAGTTTGCCTGTCTTACTGTCAGTTCGCCTGTCTTTTTACTGCTAGTCTATCTGTTTGCCAGTCTGTCCAACTGTCTGTCAATCTGTCTTGCCGTCACTGTCAGGTCGTCTGTCTTCCCTCGCCAGTCAGTCTGTGTCTGTTTGTCTGTCTGTTTTACAATCTAAGATTTCTGTTGGTCTGCACAGTGAGGTCAAGTCTAATCCATTCCTAATCACTAATCTAATCCAAAAAGCCATTTTTACAAACCCACCGAATTTTTCCCCACGACCGTGTCAATGCCTTCTCAAGCTGACAATAGTTTGACAAAGACATGCATGGTTGCAACGCTCTATGCTTATAAAATTGACATTTATTGACATTAATTGTTATATTAAGATGTACGCAAAGTGCAGAGTGTCGACTTGCAACTGGCATAAGAATGGATATATTTTCTAACACCTCCTACAGGCAGATGGTGAATTATAGTAACGTTCTTGCACGAATATCAGAGAGACGTGTGGGCTCGATACCAGCGAAACCCCCAATAGACTGGCTCATAGTAATAATGGCGAAGTCATGGTGATGATGGCAACGTCATAGCTATCATAGCAAATTCACAGTTTTGATAGCAATGTCATAGCTATCATTACAAAGTCACAGTCTTGATAGCAATGTCATAGCTATCATAGCAAATTCACAGTTTTGATAGCTATGACATAGCTATCATAGTAATGTCATAGCTATGATATCAAAGTCACAGTTATGATAGCAATGTCATAACTATCATGGCAAAGTCACAGTTGTGGTTGCAATGTCATAGCTATGATAGTAACGTCATGGTAGTGATAGTAAAGCCGTAGTATTGATAGCAATGTCGTAGTAACGTACTAGTAAGGAGAGTTATTTTATAGCAATTATGACGATGTCATAGTAATTAAAACAAAATTATACTAATTATAACAATATCGCAGTGATGATGACAATGTCATAGTAAAGAGAGCAATGCCATAGTACAGAGAAGAACAATTCCAGAGTAATAATTATATCCGTAGTAATTACAGCAATGCCATAGAAGACCTAAAGTGACAGTAACATCATACTTTGTCAAAGTAATGTAATCCATTATATATCCATCAAAAAAGACCGCAACCTCATTGTCGAAAACTCTTTTACCAGACAGCTGGACACTAAAGCACTCGACTCGAGCAACACACGAACGTTTGCCGCAAAATGCGAAGTCGTAAAAACGTGCTAATGTACTCGAGCTGCAGCGGCCATCATTATGGTGCTGGGAACGACGTGAATTTTTAACGCAGGCGTGAATATTTCACGTTGACGCAGCGCAAAATCTACTTATGCGAAGGGGGGACACATCTGGTGGACACACGCTGTGACACGCATGCTTCAGTTTCACATGTGGGATAGTCGGCTCAACAGTTGGACGGTTGTCCCGTGTTTTTCTCCCTCTCCAGGGGTCCAAAAACGTTAGGGGGTTCGTATGCCCCGCGCCCTGATTGGTATTTCTTTCGCGAGTATGTGCCGCCTGCTGTGACGTATTTGGAGTTCCCGCCTTATTGGTGTTTAGTTTTTGCGACGCGAAGGAATACATAGAATAGGAGGCGAATGAGTTTGTTTGCTCCATCATTCCTTCTGAGCATAATTATATAGCGCCATTTCATGCTTCTATTTTTCTTCTTTTCTCTTGTTCTTCTTCATTGTTCCTTTCTTCCTTTCTCCCACGCATTTATCTCTTATTTTATTATTTTCTTTTCTTCATTCCTTTTTTGAAGAGCATCTCCACGTTCTAGCTTTTGCTATTAATTTCTATTCCTTCCTTAATTCCTTCGTCTCTGTATTTCTTGGTATCGTCCCTCCATCCTTTTATATTTCCTTCCACCATTTCGTCCTTGCTCCCTTTCTTTCTTCTTCTAACTTCTTTGAGTTCTCTGTCACTCTGTGTGTCTCTGTCTCTCTGTCTGCCCCTGTCTCTGTCTCTCTCGTTCTCTCGCTCGCTCTCTCTCTGTCTCTGTCTCTCTCTGTGTCTCTGTCTGTCTGTCGTTCTGTCTGTATCTTAAGCCCCCCCCAAACGAAGCCGAAGCCCCCCCAAATAAATCAAGCCGTTGTATGCTTACGGCTAAATACATTACGGCACCATTATTATAGACTCGTCATGCTCAAGGCTTAAGGCCCCCCAAACGAAAAATCCTAGTTACGTTGCTGTCTCTCTCCATCAATTGCTCCCAGTACAGGTGTCTCTGTTTTCGTCATTATGGCTATCTGTCCACTGCGCACTTCAACGTTTTCCTTGATGCCTGGACCGACACAAACAGTCAACGAAAATCGAATGAAAAACGGAAGGCGAGCAGGAGATGAGAAAAGCAGTAGCAGTCGTAAACACATGCACCTGTCATAGTCGGAACGATAATAGGTGAAAACTTGTTGTTGCATCTTTCTATGGATGCTAAACAATTCTGTCGCCGACCGAGAACAGCGTGACGCATGCAAAGTCTATGAATATCAACAGAGGACAACGAGAGAAGTAGACAGACAGACAGACAGACAGACAGACAGAGAGGCAGACAGACAGACAGACAGACAGACAGACATATAGAAGGCAAGTAAACAAACAGAGACAGGCACAGAAGTTGAGACAGTGTATTCACAAATGCATACAGTAAACATTTACATGACATTGTAGCAACAAATACATAATTATGTATGGACATACTTGCGCATGTAACTACATGCATAATTGCATAGGCCTACAAACATGATCGTGCATAAATGCCTTGCATAGGTTACATACGTACATGCGTACTGCATTGCATAATTGCATATACATACACGCACATACATACATACATTCATACATACACACATACATGCATACATAAATACTGCAATCCATTATCCTATATTTTAATGATACCGTCTTGTCGCTATAACTATATGACGTCGTGATTTCTACAATTTATCCATCATTGTTCCAAATCCTAATAATTCTCCACCGGAGAAAAGCATTCCAACACAGTCATTAAGCCCCTACCACCATCACCACCATCACCACCACCACCACCACCACCACCACCAGCACCACCTTCAACCACCACCACCACCACCTCCCACCACAAATAAAACCCACAGTCCTTTCCGCCGCTCTGCCACAAATCGCGACCTGCCAAGATGATTTATTGCCTCGTCCCAGCATACAGCGATCGAAATGTCCCCACCGACTCGCGGTGAGTCGCGGACGGCTTTGCAGAGAGGTGGGAAGGTGGTCACGCAAGAAAGGTCCGCAGGGCAGTCAACGGGTGCAGAGGAGGAGAAGGAGGAGGGCCAGAAGGCAGAC
>OX243828.1:3523192-3623192 GCA_945859605.1 Lumbricus rubellus
AAATCTCTTATAGAGCCGTATACAGCTATCTGTCCCCGGGGTACCATCCGGTTGTACCCCTTTTTTGCTGGGGTATTGATTCCAGAGGCTTTGGCGTCTTGCTGGCTGTAGCGGTTGCGGCGGTGTTGGTAGGGATACTCGGCAACGGTGGCGGTGGAATCGTCACACGATACGAAGTCGATATCTCTGTGGTGGTTGGCGTTTCATTTCAAGCGGAGAGACAGAGACACACAGAGAGACAGAGAGAGAAAGAGAAACAGAGACAGACAGAGAGACAGACAGACAGAGAGACAGAGAGACAGAGCTATAGATCTGCGGCTGCGGATAAAACAGAGAAACAGAGAGACAAAGAGACAGAAAGACAGAGAGAGACAGAGAGAGACAGAGACAGAGAGACAGAGAGACAGAGACACAGACAGACAGACAGACAGAGAGACAGAGCTATAGATCTGCGGCTGCGGATAAAACAGAGAGACAGAGAGACAAAAAGACAGAGAGACAGAGAGAGACAGAGACACAGAGACAGAGACAGGGAGACAGGGAGAGCTATAGATCTGCGACTACGGATAAAATCGGACTCCCGTGAGATGGGTCGAAGCGAGAGGATGTAGGAGAGAGAGAAGTTCTCGACTTAAATCAGAAACCGGTTCTTATATATCTATAGATATTGCGACCGATCGTTGGCTGGCCTCTTTGAGACGCTGCCACTTGGATGCCCCACACCACCCACACCCCCTACCACGACGGCGGTTAATGCGTCGCCCGTGTAGCGATACGTTGGGAGTTGAAATCCGATACCAAGTCGTGTAAATGGCTCGACGGCGATTTTTTCGAGTAAGTGAGTAAGTATTGTATTGTATTGCATTGTATTGTGTTGTATCGCATTGCATTGTATTGCATTGTGTTGTATTGTATCTCTGGATTTTTACAGCGACGCCGAAAATAGAACTTCAGAGGCGCTCGCAGAGCGAAAACTGGGGCGAAAAGAAATGCCATTAAAAAAGAAGATGATGTGGAAAACTAGTCATCAGTTCAGTCCATGTTATGTGAGGGAGAAAGGTCATTCCAATACATAATTGAAGAGACCAAAAAAAAAAAAACGCCCGATGCTGGACAAGAGTTGTTCTAGTCATTGGAACAGAAAGATCAAATTAAACAGTCTAGTATAGGTTTAAGTTTAACCCTTTAACGACTCTAACGTGCATTGAAAGCATAATAATTATTATGTAGCTGGTCTTTAAAGGGTTAACGGTCTGTTTGATCGATGCTTCGTGTTGTTACCAAACTATGTTCTATAGCGCTATAGAAATCTACTCATATTTACAATGCGGGCGCGATTACGCATCCATGCGCTCTAAATTCGTGCCTGAGTGTTAACCAGTACCCTAAACAACAACCCCCCATGCACCCCGTATAGCAGGATTCCCAAGGTCGAGCAAGAATTGGAGAAATATGAGCAGGAATTGAATACGAAAACGGAAAAACACACGCTGGAGAACAACGCACGGGAGGAGCAGGAAGAGGAAGGAGGCGGAGTGACAACAAGAGAAAACAAAGAACAAAAATAAGGAAATGGAGGCATAAGAAGATAATGGGTTGACACAATCACCAATACACGGTCACCACCATCACCATCATCAGGACGACGATGATGAAGCCGGGCAAAAACATCGTCGTCGTCATCGCGTGGTGATGGTCACTCGGGGTTTCCCTGCCTCCATCTCTGCCGTCTTCCAACGTCATGTACAAGAAGAGACGCGCAGCAGCAGCAGCTGAAGCGAGTTGAAAGGGTCGCCATTCGAAACGTAGAAGGTTGGAATTGATTTTCGACGTTCAACGGCGCTAATGCGGTCACCCGGGCGAGCGGCGGCGGCGGCGTCTGCGGCCGGCGTTCAGTGGAGGCGCGGCCGGCCAGCCGCTCGGTCGGTCGGTCGGACGGACGGATGGACGCTGAACAATGTCGGGATTAATTTAATTTACACATGGCAGGGCTTCTCCGTCGTCATCACCGCCGTCGGAGAAAGCTTGCTAGCAGATTGCTTGAAAGGGGAGAGTGGACTGGATGGAGGAGGGTGGGTTTGGGTGGCGAACGGTGGTGGGAGAGGGCGGTGGGGAGTGATTTGGGGAGGGCGGTGGGGACTGATTTGGGGAGGGATGGGGAGGAGAGAGAGAGGGTGTGTGGTTCGTAAGTGGAGGGCAAGTGTGGAGTGGAGAATGATTGAAGGATTGAGCGAATGGATGGATGGATTGGTGGGTGGGTACATGTAGGTGTGGGGGTGGGATTCGATGAGAGTGACAATGAGGTGGGGGGGTGTATGGGAAGGGTAAAGAAAACAGGGATGAAGCCGTATATTACAACAATCATCGACTTCATCGTTTAAAGGCAGTGACGCCTTGGAGAGGAACCACCAGTGGAGATGGAGAAGGTGGAAAAAAAGGCGAAGGAAAATCAAGAGGATGAAGAAGCTGATGACTGAAAAAGATAAAAATGATGATAATGGAAATGATGATGATGATGATGATGATGTTGTTGTTGTGGATGATGATGTTGTTGTTGTGGATGATGATGATGATGATGTTGTTGATGATGATGATTATGATGATGATGTTGTTGTTGTTGATGATGATGATGATGATAATGATGATGATGTTGTTGTTGATGATGTTTATGATGATGATGATGATGATGATGATGATGATGATGACGACGATGTTGATGTTGTTGATGATAATGATGATGTTGCTGTTCTTGCTAATTATGATGAGGATGATAATGATGGTGATGATGATGATGATGATTAAGGCATCGCATTCATCAAGCGCCTTTATCTAATTATCGAGCACCAATCGATGTCGCTGTGTAACTATTAGTGTAGAACAGTCGCTACTCAATATCCACTGCACAACAGAGACAGAAGAGGAAGACTTAGTTCTAAGACTCGAACCTCATCTCTCTGCGTTGCAAGCCGTGCCACATATCCAGTCGGCAACTGGGTAAAAGGCGGTCATGGGGTAGGTGGGTGGGGTTGTGCCCGACAAAGATCCGCAGGGAAGCCAGTGAAGGGGAGGGCAGACATCGAAGAACGATAGCAGGAAAGGAGGATCGATAAGCCCTTAAAAAAGCAATCTCAGTTCAGACGAGTGTCGTTCTCCGAAAAACCAGCAAAATGTCTTCTTCTGACTTCAGACTGCATCTGCAGATGACTTTAATTCCAGTACACCCCACACTGCCTCCTCCTTCCTTTCTGTCTGTTGACCGGTCTGTCTGTCTGGCTGTCTGTGTGTCTGTCTGTCTGTCTGTGTGTGTGTCTGTCTGTCTCTCTTTTCTCTGTCTCTGGCTTGAACAATGTCTCTGTCTGTCTGTTTGCCTGTCTGTATGTCTCTGTGTCTCCACTTTCTATGTCTCTGGTTCCCTCTCCCTATATCTTTCTCAGAGACACACACAGAGATACAGAGACTGCAGAAAGAAACAGAATGAGATAGAAAGAGACAGACAAATACAAAAATAGAGAGACAGAGAGAGAGACAGACAGACAGAAGGAGAGAGAGACAGAGACAGAGAGAGAGGGAGAGAGAGAAAAGAGAGAGAATGGAGAGTCCCTATGGAAACATGATTGATGACGACAAAAGATGTTGTCAGCTTTGCCAGCGCAGTGATTATCTTAAGTCTTCGTTCAGACTTTTTCTCTTACTTCCCCTTTCTTGCTGGTCAGTCCCGGCGCCATCCCACCCCATGCCCACCCACCAATACCCACCCCATGCCCACCCCACCCACCCCATACCCACCCCAACCCACCAACCCAATGACGCACCCAGCAAGGACAAAACATAACCTACACCATTTATTTTCCTGCTTTCCCGCGGTCTCTTAATATTCCACTTTAAGCCCCCCCGTCGCAAATAATGTTTCATCCACCAGCCCTCTCGCCAACAGAACCCACCCACGCACCCACCTACGCACCATTTCATTTAATCTCCGCCTCGCAATTATCCCCCACCCCACAAAAAGTACACCAATCCAACACACGCCATCCATATCAGCCACAACTCAACCCACATACCCATCTGACATTTCATATCCCCCCCAAAAAACACCCAATTCACTCAACCAGACCCCACATGACCACCTGTATTCATTCACCCCACTCTTAAACATACACCCCACACCCAACTCACACCAAACCCGTCCATTTCATCTCCCACAAAAACCCAATTAACACACCCCAATCCTGCCCGCCCAAGCACCCATCCCACCCAAAAAACACCCAAATCTACTCACCCACCCACTCACCCATTCCACGCACGCTATTCCCACCGAAACACCCAACCCACCCATCGCCCATCCACCCCACCCATCCTATACCCACCCTATGCCCACCCTATGCCCACCCTATACCCACCCATCGCCCACCCACTGTTTTCTCTCCATCGGCGCTCGCTTAATATTCCAAAGGAGGGTCAAACAATTTGTTTTGACGCAGAGTTTTGCGAATAGAAAAGCGAAAAAGCGAAGAGAGGAATGGAGGGAGGTTGAGGTGGGAGGAGGGGGCGAAGATGAGTCTATTGGCACTGCAGGCATCGGGTCCAGATGTGGTGGTGGTGGTGGTGGTGGTGGTGGTGGTGGGGGTGGTTGTGGTGGTGGTGGTGGTGAGCCTCATTGTCGCCTGGATCCGTCATCGGCGTCAACAGCGTCAGTGGCGTGTCTCGCATCACAAGCATCGGCATCACGACTCAGAAATAATTCACAGTCTTTTATCTCGCTCTGTGTGTGTGTCTCTTTCTCTCTCTGTCTCTGTACCTGTATGGCTGTCGCTGCCTCTGTCTCTGTATATGTTTGTGTCTCTGTCTCTTTTTATGTCTCTGTCTCTGTTTATGTCTCTGTATGTGCAGTCTTTGTCTTTGTCTCTGTCCTTTCCCTGTCTTTGTCTTTGTCTTTGTCTCTCTCTCTCTCTCTCTTTCTCTCTCTCTCTCTCTCTCTCTCTCTCTCTCTCTCTCTCTCTCTCTCTCTCTCTCTCTCTCTCTCTCTCTCTCTGCATGAATCTGTATCTGTCTCTGTCCGTGGTTATGTCCCTGTCTCCACCTGTCTTTGTCTCGGTCTCTATCTGACCCTGTCTCTGGGTCTATATCTCTGTCTTTGTCCCTGCTTTTCTGTCTCTGGCGCTGTCTTTGTCTCTATCTCTGTCTCTGTCCCTGTTTCGGTTTCTGTAATGTATGTCAAGGTAATGTGCGTTGAAATTGCGATTCATTTTATTGCAGGTGCTATTGTGCATACATGTATATCGCGAATAATGAAAAGTGCACCGGGTCGGCCAATGACACCTGTTATTATTACTAAAGCTCATTTCTTCGTCAAGGCTCAGAATGTTGGACCGGATTCCAAGCTTTGCTTCTTGCTTTCCGCGATCCTGTTTATCGCCAAGAAATCTCTCCAGATTATTCAGCTTATACAAATTGATATTTATCTCTTGATGTTGTAAGCTCATGCTTCTTGCCAGACTTATTTATGGTGTCCGTATTAGGATTATCCTTCTCACTCTCACTCTTTCCTTCTCTGTCTTCTATCTCTCTCATTGTATTCCTCTGTCTGTCTCTGTCACATCCTATACAATGTAGTCGCATCAAATGCATGTGATATATATATATTATATATATATTATATACATAGCAAACAGACAGGCAGGCAGACACACAGACAGACAGGTAGGCGGGCAGACACACAGACAGACAGACAGACAAAGGCAGTATAGAGCAAAGATCACCCCTGCCTGTAGCGCTAAGCATTTAATCGAATATAACATCTGCAATATAATTATAGTCTAGATAATAAAGTCTGTAACAAGTTTTCCGCAAGATTGAGCTTTATTCATTCCTCGTGTTTACATCGTGGAAGCGAGCTGAACGCAACGCATTGATTTATATCATATTCCTTAGCGCAGCTATATATTGGATGCTTTGAGTCATCTGTGTTTTTGCGTCGGTGGAATACATAGGCTATACTGGTCCGCTTCATTCTGTGCTTGCAGATAATGTGCCAGGATGATACTTTGTGAAATAACTCCACCACTGGTGTTGCGAGTCCAGAGCTTGAGAAAATATTATATAGGAGGGAAAAGATGCAAAACAATCAGATGAAAGTAATAAGGTCAAAGCTGAAGAAATATATGTAATTATATATATATATATATATAATATATTTGATTTTATTATAGCAAGAGTTTTATACAGAAAATAGCAAACAGACATTTTCATGTGAGAGCAATAATTATGGTACAACAGTCTTATTTTTCAAGTAATTATCTGTATAGTCAGAGCTGAAAGTCAGCCGGGTCGGTCCGGTCCGGGTCTGAGACCCGGTATCGATTTTCGAGACCTGTTGTTGCCGGGTATCAGCCGGGTCGCAAAACAGACCGTCAGGTGCCAAAACTAGGTAAAAATGGTAGGATTTTCGGTAATTTTGGGCAAATGACTATAGGAAAAACGTCGTCAGAACAATTTATGGGCCAAAGGCGTGCTCGTCCACCAAAGTGAGACCCGGCAACTTTTCCAAACCACTTTCAGCTCTGTGTATAGTTGCACCTGAATAGTCGCTGTGACATAGGACATCTACATGTATAGAAAGCGCGCCAATAAACGAAGATACTACTACTAGGTATCTCTTCATTCTAAACGCAACATCTTTCAAACTATGAGAAGAAACTACAGGTGACGATAAAGAAGAATTGAAGAAAGACGAGAAAGATGAAGATTAAGTAGATGGAGAATGAGAAGATATTACAACTAAACCGAAGAACAGGGCATATATATGAAGAACAAGACGAAGAAATAAGGAGACAAATTGAACGCCAAATATGAAGAAGCAGAAGAACAGGGTGAATGCATTGAGGAAAGGGTGCACGCATGGGTGCCCACGAATAAGGGAAGATGGGGGCACTAAGTCTTAGCACCCATTTTTTTACTACTAACATTTCTGATTTTAAACAAATTTCTTCGTACCAAAGCACTAATACACAACAGAACTGGGCTTTTTAAACTTGCAATTGTACACAAAATGTGCAGTTCTAAATAGATTTGTGAAATTGTAGAAACTCTTCTGTACAGTTAAAACTAGCAAAAAATCATTGTCCTCCGATTTGGAAGTAATTTATCATGCATGGAGGATGGGAAAGGAAAGAAGGGGCTGTGCAGTTCTAAAAACTCCTTAAAAACAAACCTGCAACTGAAGCTGATAAATTTACATTTACATCTAGTAATCTTCATGAAAAGCATCCAGTTTCTTAATTTCCTGCCTCGTAGGCATTTTCAAGGTCTTGCCCAAAAACTTCAACCGTGACCATCGTGTCTTGCCCCTTATCCACAAAAAAATCTGCGGCCCATGAAAGGGCATATTCATTTCCTTTTCCCTATAATACGTCGGTCAACGAAGGAAGGCCAACTGCAAAGGCGGCTGACCGGCTCCTTACTTATTGATTTTGATGCGGAGTCGACCAAGACGCCTTCCATCCTTCCATCCTTCCTTTCTTGCCGCCCTGACTCATCTTTCCATCCCACGCTAATGACGACTGACGTGCGCGGTAGTTGCGACAGGAACCTCGTTTGTCTCTCGTCCAGAATTGAGTGTCCACGGGAAATAAATGCCGACTGTTCGTCTTACTTACTTACCCTTTGCGTGAGATAATGACTGCTATTGCGTCGTTATCATAGTACACAGCAGGGCACCAGTCTATGATCGCTTCGACTGAATATGTGCTGTTGTGGTAGGTAGGGAAACAGCGCAGGTAAGTGGATTCTCTTTGGTTCACTGGAGCACCATGCACGTGCTGAGGGAATAGGTAATTAAGAAACGGAAAGTCAGTCGATCGGTCAGTCAGTCAATCAGTCAGTCAATCAGTCAGTCAGTCAATCAGTCTGTAAATCAATCAGTCAGTCAATCAGTGAGTCAGTTTGCTAGTTAAAAGAAATAATTCTCAAAATCAATCAGTCAGTCAGGCAGTCAGGCAGTCAGTCAGGCAGTCAGGCATTCAGGTATTCAGGCAGTCAGACAGTCAGGCAGTCAGTAAGTCGATCAATCAATCAATCAATCAATCAATCAATCAATCAATCAATCAATCAATCAATCATTCAATCAATCAATCAATCAATCAATCAATCAACCAGCCAATCAATCAATCAATCAATCAGTCAGTCAGTCAATCAATCAATCAATCAATTCATCCATCCATCCATCCATCCATCCATCCATCAATCAATCAATCAATAACCATTTAATCAATCAGTTGGTCAGTTTGGTAGGAAGGTAGGTGGCAATAGACCATTACATTTATCATTGTGATAAATTATGACAAGCTCATCTAGATTCTAGCAGGCCTAGGCAAAGCAAGCAAGAATGCCCATTACTCAGTCCACTCTCGAAATAATTTTTAACAGTAGGCTACTTGCAGCGTTTATCTGTAGCTACGCCAACACGAAATAGCAAATCACAAATTAGTTATAGGAGTGTAGCTAGTTTCAGATGATTTAACATGGATCTAATTCGACAGGAAAGTGAATTTCGTAGGAATTTCTCATCGACGAATTTGACAGCATGAGATGAGTGGTTCTAAAACATCCTCTGTACATAATTATACGTGGTTTAAAAAATGATTGACTAGATTATGCAATTTGGACAATTATCTGAGTCCATTGTATCTATTACACTTCTCGATGATCATTAATTTGAGAAGCTTGAAGCGCATTGCAAGGTCTTAGTTCATCATTCATATTCAAAGTTCTTATAATGCATCTCCTCCAGGAAACTACTCAGAGGTGATCCCGTCTCCAGCACGGTAAAACCCCAGTTTTTAAGAGCTGTAAAATGTGTCAGAGAGTGAATGAACTAGAGAAAAGACGCAGGTCAAGAGAGCTAACATCAGAAACACACGCCTTTGCATGAAAGTGGCACTAGGGACTGAGAGCACTCTCAGTCAATAATTATTCGCAGGAATCTACTAGTCCGAGTACCCGACACAGGTCGACAAAGATCATGTAGGGCCTGAGACCGTTAGAACAAGACCTATAGCTAGAATTGGCATTCCAAGACAGCGAACCTGTATTCAATACGCTGACGGTCAGTGAGCCAGCGCAGAAACAATGAGGGGGAGGGGGAGGGGTGATAGAGATAGAGAGAGAAAAAAAGAAGGAGAGAGAGAAACAGACAGACAGTCAGACAGATACATAGACAGATACAGAGACATATGCAGAAACAGAGGCAGAGACAGAGGCAGAGGCAGACAGACAGATATAGATCATAAACAGAAACAGAGACACAACGAGACAGAGACAGAAACAAAGAGACAAACAAAGACAGACAGAAAGAGATAAAAAAAATATGTAGAGAGAAACAGTCGAAAGCATAGAGAATCAGACAATCTCAATCCGCCCACCACTCACCCACCAACCAGCCCGCCCACCACCGCTAATACCGTGCACCATCATTCGTCATCCCCATCTCCCAGCTCCCCTCATCCACCTCGAAATGTCTATCGCTCGCCAGCAGCAGCAGCAGTGAGAAACCCTCCAAACAAAAGACCAGCCAGTTATTGTTATCTCGGTATTTCTATAGCGCCCTCACCCACACGCACCCGCCTCTGCGTGCAACGATGTGCGTGTTTTTCACATAACGAAGCTTTGATAGATGAAACAGCAACGGCAAAGAACAAACCGGGGGCAACGCTCGTCAAGAAGAGTGGGCCCAATTATCGTGTGCAAGCGCCGGCCATGTGGGTTGGCTCAGATAGTGCTAATCAAATCAGTTTTCTTTCTCTCCTTCGATCAGTTCGCGATAGAGATGATGGTGTCACGTGGGTGGTGGGAGGCAACGAGAAAGAGTGTGGTGACAAACATTCTTTCCCTCGTTTATATTATAAGTTAACTGACGTTTCAACCAGAATTAATTTCATTATTATACAAAATATACAACGACTCCATTAAAAAACCCAGAGAAAGCTCGATGGTATAATTGTGGCAGGGGCTTCAGAATGCTTTTCAGCTGTTTCGAGATTAACCTTGAAACCAATGAATCGATTGGTCACGACTTTGTTTTGATGACGTCCTATGGCTGCTATGAAAATAGGTTAACTTAATATTAAGCGGGTTTCATTTCCGGAGAGAGGCAGTGGCGTAACAGCCATATAACGTGGGTGGACAAAGTCCACGGGCCACCAGGTTCAAAGGGCCCCCAAGCATTTTAAGTAAAAAATCTCACGTAGACCTACTTTTCCATCTATATTAGTTTACGATTGCAGACTGCAGTCTGAACTAAAACATATTATAATTAATATAATTATGACGGATATGTTTCATTCATTCATTCATTCCGAAAACTTATATAGCGCCTCTTCAAGAAGCCTACTCAGAGGCGCTTCCAGCCCAGCCACGGCTAAAAAGATAGGTCTTAAGCAACTGGTAGCAACTGGTAGAAGGCAGGCAAATTATTCCGAGGTAGTGAGCGTAGCGCAAGCGCGGATCAGGACGTTTGGGCGCCGCCGTTTGGGCGCCGGCCGTTTGGGCGCCGCCGTTTCGGCGCCGGCCGTTTGGGCGCGACGCCGTTTGGGCGCCGGACGTTGCGGCGCGAAAGAAGAACCTTGACGTTTGTAGATATAATTACATACGAAAGAGCCTCCTTCCTAACCTTGACGTTTGTAGATATAATTACATGCGAAAGAGCCTCCTTCCTAACCAGAGCTGGCATATAAATTCCGAGCTCTGTGTTGTGGAAAACATTTACCTTTACCTTTACGAAGCTGTTAGAGTGAAGAATTTCGTTTCTTTGTGCATAAACGTATTACTGTAAAAATGAAACTAATTACTGTATCTCTATAACGCTTTTAATAACCATAATCTTTTAAAACATTGGGTTTGTGAACATTAAATCGAACATTGAACTTCTGAAAGTAACTCAGTTCTTTGTGGAATGCTTTTATTTAACATCAAATCATTCCCTTGGGTAACATGATGTGTTAACATTAAATTTAACAATGCACATTACAAAACATAGCTGAATTAAAAATTCCTGGACAAATAAAGAGTTTTAAGTGCTATTTCATTACATAACTTCTTCCGCGCCGAAACGTACGGCGCCCAAACGGCGTCGCGCCCAAACAGCCGGCGCCGAAACGGCGGCGCCCAAACGGCCGGCGCCCAAACGGCGGCGCCCAAACGTCACGTACCGGCGCAAGCGGTAGCCCAATCCATGTGGACGGGCTAACAACCGAGAAGGCTCTACGCTGCCTGGTAGCAGAGCGGGTTCGAGGGACCAGCAGCTTCCCATTGATAGACATATCAGATTGCTAGGCAATGCGAAAAACAGGATGAGAGAAGAATAATTCTTACTGCAGAAATGAGTTGATGGCAGGAACGTCAAGACCACAGGAAACAGGAAACGATTGTATACATTAGACAGCATTAAGTGTCGAAGCAATTAACTCTGTTAGAAAAGTCGTTGAACGACTGTTTGAACAAGAGTCTTATAGTGGAAGAATTTTAGGAAAATCGACTCAACAAATTAAAAAGCTATTGTAATTATGACGGATGTTTTATGCATAAAACATAATTATCAGAATGCTAGACAATGCGAAAACAGAATGAGAGAAGAATTCTTACTGCAGAAATGAGTTGATGGCAGGAATGTCAAGAGCACAGGAAACAGGAAACGATTACATTAGACAGTATTAAGTGTTGAAGCAATTAACTCTGTTAGACAAGTCATTCCATGACTGTTTGAATAATTAGAGAGAATGCCACCCCGTGCTCCATTGTCCACGGGTCTCCGGCTAAGTTGTTACGCCACTGGAGAAAGGCTGCACATTATTACCAATAAATGCTATGTCAATGATGTTATGACGATAACAATGATAATGACTTGATGATGACTTGATGATGATGATGATGATGATGATGATGATGATGGTGACAATGGTGACGACAACAACGACGACGGTGAGCTTGAAGGGGCGCTATAACAAGTGCACATACAATCGTGATAATGATGATGATGACGACGACGATGACAACGACGACTACGACGATGATGACGACGAAGGCCATATTCACCAGATCGCATAAATCTACAGCAGTACTGTTTTCTCTGATGTTACAGCACAACCCATGCTGCATTATACCATGCACAAACATATTATCATTGATCATTGATCAGGTCATGATGATGATGATGATGATGATGATGATGATGATGATGATGATGATGATGATGATGATGATGATGATGATGATGATGATGATGATGATGATGATGATGATGATGATGATGATGATGATGATGATGATGATGATGATGATGATGATGATGATGATGATGATGATGATGATGATGATGATGATGATGATGATGATGATGATGATGATGATGATGTATTTCTTTCGTCGTTGATGATCAAAGCATCAAGGAGAAGATCGATCAACAAAATTTGATGATCAGAAGCAAAAGAGACGAAGACGATCTCCAGCATTGCCGCATAATTCTCAACAAAGCCGATTGTAATCCAAGCAATAAAAACGACCGACGACATATTAAGATGACGATGATCGAGGAGAAGGAGGACCCAGACAGACGGCAGACCACCCAAGTCCTTGTCTTTCTATAGTCTAAAAATTTGTCCTTTCTCTCGGGGTTGAACGCGCTGGGAGCGCTTCTGAAAGGGTCTTGCAGCGAGAAGCGCTTTATAAATGGTCAGATACAATACAATACAATACAATACAATACAAAAACGGACCATGCACCCAAGACAGCGGACCACACAATCGTCATGACCTTGAAGAGGCGCTATATAAATGGCCGTAATGAATAAATAAAGGACAAAGACAAATGACCAAAAGACAGTCTGCATATTTTCATGTCTGCATGCAGCAGGAACTCGTGACTGACGAAGAAGACATTTCGGTTAGGTCACAATTCATCTGGCTGCAGACCACCAGAAACAAAACATTAGTGGCCGCCGAGGTCAGACATCTCGAGCGAGAATCATCGTTTTGTCGGCCGATGCAATTTATATGGCGCCTGCATGTAATTGGACAAGCAAGGCCAGAACCAGCGTAGACTGTTATATCCATCCATTCGTTTGTCTATCTATCTATCCATGCATTTGACCGACTATTCGTTGATCCATCCCACCCTTCCATCCATCCATCCATCCATCCCACCCTTCCATCCATCCATCCATCCATCCATCCCACCTTTCCATCCATCTGTCCGCCCATCCATCTGTCCACCCATCCATCCATCCATCCATCCATCCCAACCATCCATCCATCCCAACCATCCATCCATCCACTCATCCATCCATCCACTCATCCATCCATCCACTCATCCATCCACCCACCCACTCATCCACACACCCATCCATCCACCCTTTCCATCCATCCATCTTCCAACCAACCAACCACACTCCATCCACCCACTCATCCACCCACCCATCCACCCTTTTCTTCCATCCATCCATCCATCCATCCATCCATCTATCCATTTATCTATCTATCCATCAAATCATCCATCAATCCAACCACCCACACGCCATCCACCCACTCATCCACCCACCCACCCATCCACCCCTTCCATCCATCCACCCACCACCCTTCCCCCATTTTCCCGTTGCTTCCATTCGAGGAGCGACAAAGGCAAATGATGAAGGTTGCGTGCTTATCGGTGCGTGATGGTTGGCGGCGGGCGACGACCGCTACAACATCCCCCTCAGCTGCGGCCGCCGCCGCCGACGGTCAACCGTCGACGGAGACTCGGCTTCAAATGGACCGCGTGGCGGCGCTGGCTGCGTCCGAGTCGTCTATATTAGACAAGAAACATGGTCAGCCGTCGACCCCTCTCATCATTCTCCCTTGTCCGTCCGTCCGTCAGTCTGTAGAGAACCACCAACCGGGGTGTGAGGTACAATCGGTACTGCCGCGAAAACGGTTCCCCTCTTCGCCGAATATCGGCGCAACGTGATTCGGCGAATTTTTAAAGTGCACTAGAAATCATTACAGCGCTCTTCTTTTGCGTGTGATGTATATAATTTTATTATTCGACAAATTAGAATTTGTGGTGTCATGTTATGACTTGTATCCGGTCATTCCTGTAGAGTACAACACAATATTTCGCAAGTAGTTTATGAAATATAATTGAGTGACCCTAAAAATCGCCATAATTTTATTTCTTTTGACAGATAATTAATTAAAATAGAAGCGAATGAGCAAAATGTCTAAAACAAGATTCCTCATTCAGATCACGTGAACTATAGTTCAGGTTGTATTTTAGAAACAGATGGCCTAGCTTTCATATGCCATATGGCTCTCATGGTGAGAATTGCCTGGTGTTTGAGAGATTTTAACCCCCTATTCTTTCTGAGAACCCCATACTAAAGTCTTCACTGCACACCCCAACTCCACACAAATCAGTGTCTGATCCCCCCCCCACTCCACAGTAATTGTTCCTCAATTCACATCATGATGACGCTATTATTGGTATCAGATCTCCATGACCAAATTTACTCAGACCATTTCAAATCTTTATTTAAAATAATACAGATAATTATACGCGCCAAAACCACGTGATCTATTAATAGAAACTCCCGGAACTGCTTTCACCGGGGTCCATATTCGTCCTCACACCGGTCCTTTTGGCCGCCAATCGGCGTGCGGAAGACGAGTCGTGTTTGCAGGAGACCGAACCAACGGACTGTGAGAATATTATGGACGGATGACTGTATGTATAATAATACCATCCACGGTCACAGCAGCAACTCCGTTTTGCTAGGCTGTATGCGCGTGTCTGTGTGTTTGTTTGTGTATGTATGCATGTGTATGTTTGTGTATGTATGTGTGCGCTTGTGACCTAGTCTGTGTTTTGTGCTTATGCTTGTGTGTGTACGTGTCTGTGTGCGTGTGTTTGTGTGTGTGTTTGTGTATCTTTGTGTGTATATGCGTATTCCTGTTTGTGTCTTTCGTTGTGCGTGCAAACGTGTGTTTGTATGTGTGATTGTGTGATTGTGTGATTGTGTGTGTGTGTGTGTGTGTGTGTGTGTGTGTGTGTGTGTGTGTGTGTGTGTGTGTGTGTGTGTGTGTGTGTGTGTGTGTGTGTGTGTAGGCGTGTGGGTGTAGGCGTGTGTGTGTAGGCGTGTGTGTGGAGCGTATTTATATAATTCGTAGCCTGGTATCAATATGTGCCTACGACGTATGTCTATTTGTGGTTCTCTGTGTATCTTTGCGTTAATATAATATCGGTGATCTTAATCCAACCCAGATTCACTTTTACCCACGCACCTACTTACTCGTCAAACGTCTTTCCATGCATATATATCCACTAAATCTAACCCAACCTCAAACTTGCGCAATTCCCTCAAGCCATCCATCCATCCACCCACCCATCCATCCACCTATTCATCCATCCATCCATCCATCCATCCATCCATCCATCCATCCATCCATCCATCCATCCATCTATCCACCCATTCATTCATCCATCCACCCACCCATCCACCCATGCATTCATCCATCCATTCATCCATCCATTCATCCACCTATCCATCCACCCATCCATCCATCCATCCATCCACCATCCATCCATCCATCTATTCCCATCCCTCTCTTCCTCTTCTTCCTCTTCCACACCCATACTCCATCAAAATTCTCCATTAATTCATTCCATCACTCCATTTACCCTTCAGCCCGCCATCAACTTTCCCGCCCCTCCCTATATACGCCGTCTGCTTCCCCAAGATCATCATCATCGTGCTTTGTGATGCAACTAATGCAATTTCGTTGCCACTCGCTGAAGCCAAACACGTCCACTGCGAACACCTGTTCTCTACTTAAGCGCAATTCCCAACTTAGCCGCGCAAACAGGCGACGTATCAGTCATGATTATCGTCGCTACACATACAAAGCTCAATTATCACCCACCCACGCAGGTGCGTGATATCTGCTACTACCATTATTTCTACCTACACTCTCCCACTAATACAACTACTACAACCACTGCTCTTGATGCTGCTGCTACTACAGTATGCTGCTATTACCATACTATACAACAACAACTACTACTACTACTAATAGGCATACTAGGCCTACTGCTGCTGCCGCTAGTCAAATTTCAACTGCTTTATAGCATATGTGGCATCAGCAATTGTGACAATAATAAGTTCTTCTCTGATAGACATACTGAAAACAGCAATCTAAGTTTTCCATTTTGACTTAGCAGTAAGAATAACTTCATAACACGAATGATGTACAAAACTTTACTTAGGATGTACCGTATCCTCTCTTTTCTTGTCGCTTGTTAGCTGTCGCGTTAGTCATTTTTCGAGTTATTTTCTCAACAAAACGGATATAATTATTATAGGCCTAATTATGTGCCTTACAATTATTATAGTAGTTGTTGTAAAGTCGCCTAAAAAGTAGCCCAACAATAATTCATTCCTGAGGCGTAGACTACAAATTTTTTAAGTCGCCTAATAAGTAGCCAAATAATTTCTTCCTGAAGCATAGACTACGGATGTTTTGATCCCATCACCCCATTGCCCCCCCCCACTACCCCACCCACCACTGCCACCACCACCGCACCATTTGCCCCAAACTACAAGTCTGAAGGGGGCCTAAATAAATAAGGAGGACCGGACTAAAGCGCGCTGTGCAAACGTGCGGCTGTGTACGAGCCGGAAGCCGGTTGATTGGAGAGGCGCTGAGTACACAGGACCCATCTGGACGCATTCTCACTTCCATTGCTCCTCCGAATTGCTGGTAGACTGCGGTGGCGGTGGCGGCGGCCGGCAACGCATAAGTGCGCTAAATAAATAATTCGGAAGCAGATAAAAATCGTGTCCACGTGACGGCGGTTGTGGTGCTCACCATGGAGCAAATATGGCCGCCGCCGCCGACCATATTTAATAGAGAGAGAGACAAAGTTGAGCGTTTTTTCCCGCAAAGAGAAACTTCAGGCTTGTGAGAGTTGGTGATGGTTCTACAGAAAGAGGTTTTGACATGACTACTATAGGATGTTGAATGTAAACATACACGACGTGGTTCTATTGTGTAGGATATGGGGCCTCGACCCTCTCATTTTTCAATGAATTGATCGGGTAGGAGACATGCATTTCAGGGATTACATAGGCCTATATAATAGTAGCCTATTGGGCGTCCGCAGATGTTTTGCAGGAGGGACAAAATACAATGGTAACGGTAATTTTTTTAACAAGGGCTTGAAAATGCAAAGCAGGAAATTAAGAACATTGGTATTTGTCATAGATGTTTCTAAAATTAATGTCCTATATTTCTCAGTTTCACTTTTTTGTCTAAGTAGTATTATTAGTGATTGTTTTCGAATAAAATTCTTAAATGCAAAGTTTGAGACCAATAATATGTTTTATTGAGGTTTCTTAGTTTCTAAATGTATATTTTTCTCAGTTTCGTTTTGCATATCATTAGTCGGCTACCTTAAGTGCTTTAGTGAGAAGAAATTAGTTAAAAACCAAAGGGCTTTGTTATGATTGAGCGGCTGTGAATAAGCTGGTTTTGTGGATGCTGCTGTTGTAGTAGTTCAGAGTTTGTAAGGTCGGGAGCGCCTCTGAGGAGTTCTCTTGAAGTGGCGCTATATAAATGTTCGATTACAATTACAATTTACGATTACGACTACGATTACGATTAGCCTACCGATAACTCGGCTTCCATGATACTCCATTTCTGTAGATTCATGACAAAGCAGCTTCACTGGCTCCCTATTCCTGCACGAGTATGCAATTCAACGGGTTTTTCCCCATTTTGGTACTTGAAGTCTTATTGGGTTCTTGCTCCAAGTGTCTTCCTGATCCAATAATAATTCTTTGCCCATCACTGTCACTCCGCAACGAAATCTTCGATCATCTCACTGGCTTGACCTCTTTGTTCCCCTTGTCAGGACTGCCATGACTTAATCCAGATCATCCGCAAGCATGGACCTTTCACTCTGAAATGGTCTTAACCTCTTCAGTTTTCTCCACAGTCTCTCTATGATACAGAGTTCCATCGCCTTTCTCTCACCACAAGTCCTCCTTTTCTTTTCTCGGGGTCTCTCGCGCTTCTGAATGGCTGCACAAATGGCCAAATACAATGCAACACAGTGCCGTACAATGCAATGCAATACAAATGAATACAATGCGATACAATGCAATACGATACCATGCAATACAATGCAATGCAATACCATGCAATACAATACAGTGCAATGCAATACCATGCAATACAATACAATGTAATACAATGCAATACAATGCAATGCAATACAATACAATACCATGCAATACAATGCAATACAATACAATGCAGTACAATACGGCACAGTGAAAGATCATTTTGGCTTCAAGGCAGAAAACACCTGCGTTTCACAGCCAACTAAATCGACCAATGTCTCTCTGGCCGCTTTGAATAATTTAGAGGTCAGTCCGGTTATCAATTCAATAATTCAAGGCTAGTGAGGCACACAGTCTTTTATTCAATTAAACGGGTGAAGGTTTTCTTGTCCTTTTTAAAACCGTAACGACCAACATATTAGACACTCAACATCATCGGACGAAGGTTATTATATAGAAGTTTGTGATCTGTGTTGGCTATTATTATTATTAAAGTCAAGTGCTAAACTCTTCAGCAAATCTGGTGAAATGTTGGTTTGAGTAATTAATCCTTATAATTAAGCCTAGACGTGCATGTTTAGTACATATATTCATATGTATTGTATACACATGCATACATACATACATGTACATACATACATACATACATACATACATACATACATACATACATACATACATACATACATACATACATACATACATACATACATACATACATACATACATACATACATACATACATACATACATACATACATACATACATACATACATACATACATACATACATACATACATACATACATACATACATACATACATACATACATACATACATACATACATACATAGGGCCTACATACATTCACACATTGGGAAAGTCTCTGATTAGATATTTGTAGATACGATAGTTACGATACAATACATCTTTGGAATTTCCATTGGATCTTCTCAAGCGTATTAAGATTTGTACCGGTGGTGAAGACATTTAAGACGAATGTCATTGAATTATCATAGGCGTAGGAGACGGGGGTCCAGAGGGGACAAATGCCCCCCAAATTTCGGGCAAGTCTGGTTTTTCGGGCAAGCAGTCCGGGAAAAGTAGAAAAAATGTATAAAGAAATTTCGGAATCTGGACCGGACGACTTAAAAAAAGGTCGTCAGATTTTTTCGGGTGGAAAAAGTAAAAAGTTACGGGAATTTGCGGCCGGACGACAAAAAAGTCGTCAGATTTTTCGGGCAAAAGTTTCACTTTTGCCCCCCCCCCCCCACTCCTGAAATGTCCCCTACGCCTTTGACGATTATCATTAAAAAGTCCGAATATAATTTCTTTGCAACAAATTCATATTGCAACACGGACAACCAGTTCAGCAACATATGGTGGTGGCACAGGAAACATCGTGGAGCTGTGGGCCGGTAAGTCTGGGCACCAGCTAGAGCTTTATACAGGAGCTGAGAAGGGAATGAGTCTAAAGTTATGTAATACCACCTTGCCTTGATATTGTTAGCTCTTGGCAGGCTTGGCAGGACTCTAATTATAAGCCCGACGCTGTCTAGCCAAGATCTATCCACACAGCTGAGGAGCAGGCCCTGAGAAACAAAACAACTTCCCCACCCCTGCCAGCAGAATATTGCGGAATAACTGGATTGATTTGTGGAGTATAGGGTGCAAAGCTGTATAGCTGCAAGGCTAGGACATTGTCGAATATTTATAAAACAAACAACTCTTATACCTATTGAGATTGTAAGGTAAATCAATGGCAATGGGCGACATTATGTGTGTATGTATGTATGTATGTATATAAAACTATATATATGTATATATATATATGTATATATACATACATAACGCCTCTGAGTAGTTTTTTCTTGAATGAGTGCTATATAAGTGTTCGAATAAATGAATGAATGTATATATACGCGCGTGTATGGGTGTATACTGTATAGATATATGTGAATATTATTGGTATACACTGGTCAATATTCTGCCACAAAGTCAGTGGAAAGGAGGTCTTGGCCCTCTTGGGTATACACTATACACTACACGGCGTCGGCCTTGCTAATCTGCATATATGACTCTATGCAGCAAGTCAGCGAAGTTGGTGTACAGTCAACCTAGATCAACCCCTGGGGACATACATGTAGCAACGGTCATCTCTGTCAGCCAAACTTGAAGAAGACGCTGCCAGACGGTCATTGGTTCTATTAGCCATCCAATCATAGCATTCTACCAAGAGAATCTGATGGCCGCTCTTGGCCTTTAATTTCTAATTAGTTTGAACGAAATGATTCTTTCATTAGATCATTAGGCTATTATTATTAGTGCACTTAGTTGTAGATTTTATTAGTTATTCTCGTCTCAGTTAGATAATTATTAATAGCTAGCTGCTCAGGAAGCGGAGAGGAAATTAAAGATGGTTGTTTAAAATTACATGACCTTTAATTTCGTATTGCGTTCGTATTGCATTCACAACCTTTGCGAACAACTGAGTAACGAATTGGCTTCAAAACACTGCGTTAGAAATCACAAAGTAGGCCTAGTTCTATCAGTTCAAAGTTTATACGTACAGTAAGCTTAGTCTAAGCTTCAATATAACGTTTGCAAGTTCTCTGCGAGTCTTTGTTGCATCTTAAAGACACCAGATTAAGACACTGCTTGTCAAACTGGATAACCTTCAATCTGCCCATGTGCTTGTCGACATTAACTTTTCTAGGTAGGCCCTATATAGTTCAAAGGTCTCATACGTATCAAATGGCGGACCAGTGGCCAACTTTTCTGGCAAGAGTACGCAGGTCAAGTTATATCTAAGGCGCCAGAACAATATGAGGATATATAGGGAACCGGGAGGGATAATTATGAGAGGTCCATATATCCAGAAATGAGCGCAAAACACAATCTTTTTGGCGCATGTTATTGCTTTGAGCTAGTAAAATGATTATGCTTAGACAATTATAAAGACATCGTGACCGAAATTTGCATTATCAGGTGCAAGCATCACATTGACCTCAGTAAACCTCAAAGATGGCAACTTGAACCCTTATTTATTCTCAAATTGTGCATTCTTTTCGGGACCAAGATTTTTGGGCCCAGAAAAAACGCGTCTGCCTGCAAGAAATGACTTGTAGAATGCCATTTGCCATCCCTAGACTGAAATTTACATTGGATGGTGAACTCAAGTCACAAGAGATATCGGATTCATTTGCGAGGGCGTGGATTTTCTGTCTATCTTTCTCTATGTGTTCATTTCTATCAGGCATAAAGGCAAAAAGGCAGATGGGCAATCTGCCTTTTTGCCTTACAGTCTTTTTGCCTGTCTTTTTCAATGTCAGCCTACTTATCTACTTGACACTAGATCAGCTGATAGCATGGTTGGGTCATTCTGTCGTGCTGGGATTTCATCTGTTGGAGGTAGATGCATGAGTCAGCCATTTCTTCATTAATTCATTCATTCGTTCGTTCATTCACTCATTCACTCATTCATTCATTCATTCATTCATTCATTCGAACATTCATTTATTTATTTATTCATTCACTCATTCATTTATTCGAGCATTCATTCACTCATTCATTTATTCGTTCATTCGGTCTTTCATTCACTCGTTCATTCATTCATTTACCCATTCATCCAGTCATTCATTCATTCATTCATTCATTCATTCATCTATTCATTCATTCATTCATTCATTCACTCATTTATTCACTGAGTCATTCATTCACTCATTTATTCACTGAGTCATTCATTCAGTCTTTGATTCATTTGGTCATTTATTCGGTCACTCATTCGGTCATGCGGTCAATCGACTCTGCTCCATCGCTCATCCTCGTTCCCTGTATCGATAACGGTTCACGAGGAAATTGAAAGATGTTGGTTCGCGCTGCAGTCGTCTTTCTTATTGACCGGTGCAACCTTCAGTTCGATATTGAAAGATTTCGGCTTCGTCAACATTGCCTTTCGACGGCAAATATTGGTCCAACCCCCCAACGAAAAAACAGACGGATGGACGGATGGATGGATGGATGGATGAACGAATGAATGAAAGAATCAACTGGCTGCAAGATGAATGTGGATGACAACTGCAGCCGAAGGATTATGCCAGAACGAGCGAATTGCCGACTGCATGGTTAGAGAACTTGCCATGCAACGCCAAGAGTCTGGGTTCGATTCTGCAACTCTGAGACGGCTGCTTTCCTTGAGCGGTTGTCGGACAATTAAGAGCAGGACATTTCGGAGCCGGACAGTTCGGAGCAGGACAATTCGGAGATAGACATTCGGAACGAACAATTTAAAGCGGACAAATAATATGATTTATTCTTATCAATTGAACTTATATATTGTTTGTTTGTTTGTGCACTTGTTATAGCGCCCCTTCAAGCTATTGTAGCAAGAATTATTTCCATCAACATAACTTCTATTTGAGCAACGATATTTTCATCAATTCAACTTCTAATTGATTTTCCGGCTCCAAATTTTGCGTACACATCTTGAGGAAGTCCTTCAGTGTCCTTCACTGACAATACTTCACAGCGCCATCGAATGATTGTTGATCGTAAACAGTGACGCTATAATACAACACTAACAGTTAACAACATCATTACGATTACGATTACGATCACTAGAGAATAATAAATTATTGTAACTGACCAGAAAGATGAAGTTGACGACGACGAGGAAGGCCCTGGTACAGGCCGACGCGCATGACGAGTTACTGCACCGATCCCTCAGCCACTGGCACTTGTCACCCATCCTCTGTCGTCCGAACCTCGCGCGGCAACTGCGCACCCAAGCGCCACCTCGGCTGACGCTGGACCCGCCGCCGCTCCCCGGCCCGCCGCCCACGCCCCCACCGACGCGAGCCGTGGCGCCGCTGTCCGAGCTGCGGGAGTCCGTCTTTCCCAGCGTTCTTTGCGGTGGACCGCACGTGGCTACCACCAGCTGTGCAGGCGATTCTTCGGGTTCCTAGGGGGCTTCACGGATGGTGGTAGTGTCCAGGCGGTTCGTGATCGGTAGTGGACTGAGTGACCGCTGGTCAAGACGACCGGGTGGTCAGTGTCTACGTGGGCAGCTGGTCAAGCAAGGACTCGCTTCACTGAACCGATCGAATGGAAAATAGAGTTCGCGCTGGACAAGGATTGGTCGGTTTTTAAGTCCACGAAAAAGTTTGTTGATGTGTTCGATAACACCGTCACTGTCTGCACTTTGGCAGTGCCAGTCCAAAGCCTGGATAAAGGAGGAGGGCGACGCTAATGTTCTATACCATCACCGCCTTAAGTGACATTAATTAAACATCACTACTGATGTGTTTATCAAATCAACAAGACAAGCTACAGCTGACCAGTTTGTAACTCAATCAAAGTATAATTTAAACGTCCGTTCAAAAAGAAGTTGACCGCTGAATTATATAGCTCTTCACGACGTTTTCAATGCTGACCGTTTAAATGAGTGATCAGCTTAAAAACAGACGACAAGGTTCCTAAGCTACTGACCAAATGACGGACACTCCAAGAACGTTGCGATGGTCAGTCAGTAAGATCGACGGACTCTGCTTGTCTGTCCTCCTCGTCCATCCAAAATGACCAGTCCAGCTGTGTTCCACTTCGGAAGATAGTCATCAGACGGGGGTCAGCGTCATCGTGTCCTGCAGAGGCTCCAGCATAGGACGTACGGACGGACGAACGAACGGACGGATGGACTGTCCATTATGGCGGCTGGCCGACTGACAGACCGGTTCATATTGGCAGCAGCTCCATTACTAGGATGAGCAGCAGCAGCAGCAGAAGCAGAGGCTGCAGCAGAAGCAGTGGAGGCTGAGGCAGTGGCACCAAGAGCTGATGCGGCGGTCGGGCGCATCCGCGATGCGACGCCGGCTTCTCTGTATGGCTTAGTCAGTGCCAGCGTATACATGCACATGGTCATTTGTATGGGTGCTTTCTTCTGCTGCCTTATTATGTGCATCCAAATGTCTCGTTATCTATGTCCTTCTGTCTCTGTTTCTCTGTCTCTGTCTGTCTCTGTCTTTGTATCTGTATATATCTTTCCCTCTGTCTGCATTTCTCTTTCTGTCTCTCTCCATCTTTCTCTCTCTTATTCTCTCCTTCTCCATTTATCTCGTTTCCTCTCTTCATCTGTATGTCTCACTGTCTTATTCTGTATCTTTCTGTATCTGTCTATCTCTGTCTGTCTGCTTGTCTGCCTCTTTCCCTCTCTTTGTATCTCTGTGTCTCTGTCTTTCTGTGTCCCTGTCTCTCTCTCTACATGTATCTGTCTGTCTGTCTCTTTATAATCTGATGTCTCTGTCCCACTTTCTCTGTCACTATCTGTCTGTCTCTGTATCTGTCTTTCTCTGGCGAGACTGTCTGAATAGTCTATGAGCAAACGGGACTGGAATGTGTCCTTGCGAAAAAATTCATTGTATATATATACATGTGTATACTGTACATATATATCTGCATATACACACATGTGATATGAACTTAAATATAATCGCATATATATATATATATATATATATATATATATATATCGTGAACACATGAGTATACATACGCACATACACACACAAATACATATCCTTCTATATGTCCAGTTGCATGGTATACAATAAAGTCATATAATACATTGTATGTATATAATAACTGCAGAGTTCAATAAAGTCATGTACACGCAGTGATTTCATATAAGTATACATTTGTCCAGTATTATATGCAACATCCTATCTATACCAGCGCACATTATACGTCATGTATATATCATATATAATATATGCACACACATATACATAATATATAGATGCATGTAGACAGCTATTATATAAGTTATGTATCTACATGCATATAAATATTATATTGACTGACGCTAGTCCCCTGTGATATACCAGGACAAAACTGTGTTGTGGTCCGTTGCTCATCAATTTAACTGAAGACTTGTCTTTGTTCAATTCTATTCTGACCTCCTACTGACCTCTACCCGACCCTTCCATTAACCCTTTTGTTTCCAACAGTTCCTACGTCACTCCCTCCCCCACCTCCGACTCTCGCTCTCATCTTTATGACATGCAATGGTATTAGCGATAATTTATATAGCGCCGATGTGTTGTTTTGAAATGACAATCGTCGGTGACAGCGCATGCGCATATATATATATATATATATGCATATATGTGCATATATATGTATATATATATACCAAGGGTTGCATAAAGGATGGAGCTGTGTTTTGAAAACGTTGGAGGATGCATGGAATAGGACTGGAATGGGGGGAAAGGTGGGTGGGAGGAAGTAGGAAGTGGTAGGAGAGAAGAGGAGGAAGTAGGAGGGGATAAAGTGAGGAGGAATTAGAAGGGTAGGAGGGATATGAGAAGATAGGAGGAAGTAGGAAAGGGTAGGCGAGGATAGGAGGAAGCAGGAAGGAGTAGGCGATGATAGGAGAAAGTAGGAAAGGGTAGGAGAGGAGAGGAGGAAGCAGGAGGGAAGGGGAGAGGATAGGAAGGGGTAGGCGATGATAGGAGAAAGTAGGAAAGGGTAGGAGAGGAGAGGAGGAAGCAGGAGGGAAGGGGAGAGGATATAGGAGAGGGCAGGCGAGGATAGGAGGAAGCAGGAGGGAATGGGAGAGGATAGAAGAGGGCAGGCGAGGACTATAGGAGGAAGTAGGAAGGGATAGGAGTAATAATTCTTAGTACTTTGTCGATGAATGGTACTTCTTAGTACTCTGTTGACGAGTGGTAGCCTACTTAATGAGTCGTGCTTATCTTTTCGGCTCGAAGATATTTATGCATCGCTGGGAACGAATCTGAGTAGATTTTTTCAAGAGGCGCTGTTAAATGAATGGATGAATTCGTATCATAATGCATATTATGATTAATGGATTATGCAAATTATGCATGTCTGCATATAATTATATTAAGAATTCGTGCATATTTTGTCTGTCGATTTTGTGGGATCAATATTAATTGAAAAGTGAAATATTGAAGTGTGTAACTGTGTATGTGTGATGTGTACTATAGTTGTTTACGCGCGTGTGTGTATGCGTGTCTCTGTGTATGAGTGTGCGTGCGTGTTTGTGCAGACATATGCGTATGCATCTATGCAGTATGCAAGTATTCATATATTTATGCATGCATGCCTCTTCGTGTGTTTGTACACATGCATGTGCGCATATTTTGTATATGTCTATGCCTGCATTTCCTGTCCATTGTTTGGTGTTAGGTCTCCTTTGACCAGCCGTCTGCTGAACATGACGCGCAATTGATTGCTGTTATGTGCATTATAAACCGGCGCTAAAGAAATTGTTATGCGAGAATAATCTCCGTCTATTTAAAATCCGCTCTCTACTGGAGCACAATGAAGAGCAGCTGCAACTTGACAATGGCATTCTTTGGAAGTTCGGAAGTTCTCGAGACCCCATGCAGGGAACAATGGAAACGGTGAACTGGGTTAAGGTTTCAGTGTTTGATGAAAAATAAAGCTACTCCGTTTTTCCTTCTCGTTCAGTTCTATTTTTTCTCTCTTGTTGCTTTCGTTAATTAACGGAAATAAATACGAAAATGGCAATTATCGAAAGTTGAAGGATTTTCGTTAACTAAAACTAAAACTCCTCTATTCATTGCCCTCCACCAATCCCATTCTCTCCTTTCCCTCTCAGCCATCCTCGATCCTCCGCTTATCCTCTCTCTAAGTCATCTTTCTCCAACTTCTCCTCCCTCTGTCTATTTCTCCTCTTTCTCACTAAGCCACCCTCATTTGCCTTTTCCCATCCTCATCCTTTCCCCCGATATCATCTCCTCCCCTCCTACGCCCAATACTCTCACTCTCCCCTATCCCTCTCCTATGCAAACACGGTGGCACCATCATCTCACGCGACCATTTCATTTCCCGCCACCACCTGCGTCATCCCACTTGTCGCCGACCGTCTCTCTCTCTAGCGACGGCTCGAGTGACGACGGTTGCCGTTGACAACCGTTGCCATTGACGCCAGACCCAGCTGGTCCATCGGTCGGCGCGGGAAGAGATAGACAGACAAAGAGACAGGCAGACAGAGACGGATTGGAGAGAGAGAGTGTGTGTGAGGAAGAGATAGACAGACATACATGCAAACAAATAGACAGAGGCAGAGACAGACAGATAAACTAACAGACAAACAGTCAGTCAGAGACGGATTGAGGGAGAGAGAGGCAGAGATAGAGACAGAAACAGAGAGAGAGAGAGAGAGACAGAGAAACAGAGACGGATGCAGATAATGAAAGTGTGAGACATACAGACAGACAGACAGACAAACAAACAAACAGAGAAAGAGAGAGAGACAGAGAGAGAGCTATATACACAGAGAGACAGGAACAGATGCAGATACTGAGATCGAGAGACAGACAGACAGATAGACAAGCAAGCAAACAAACAGACAGACAAACAAACAGAGAGATACACAGACGAACAGACAAACAAACAAACAGACAGAGAGAGACAGACAAACAGACAGACAAACAAACAGACAGAGAGAGATACAGACAAACAGACAGACAAACAAACAAATAGAGAGAGCGAGAGACATACAGACAGACAAACAAACAGACAGAGAGAGCGAGACAGACAGACAGACAGACAAACACGCAAACAGAGAGCGTGTGGTTGTGGCTAATGAATCTGTGGCGTGATGTGTCGTCTGCTTGCACTTTCCATCGCATCATCCGAAGCAGTCGAGAGATGTCGCCACCGCCACCGCATCACGTTGCCATGGAGACGATCGGCTGCGGCGGCAGAGGCACATGCAGGCGAGTCGGAAGTTGACGCTAACGGATATAAGCCCAACGAAAGGGAGGGAGGGAAATAGGGGGAAGGATAGGGGATAGGGGATAGGAAAGAGGGACAGTAATAAAGATGGTGAAGAGAGCAGATAGAGGGACAGGAAGAGAGAGGGAGAAGGATTGAGAGAGAGAGAGAGAGAGAGAGAGAGAGAGAGAGAGAGAGAGAGAGAGAGAGAGAGAGAGAGAGAGAGAGAGAGAGAGAGAGAGAGAGAGAGAGAGAGAGAGAGAGAGGAGAGAGAGAGAGAGAGAGAGAGAGAGAGAGAGAGAGAGAGAGAGAGAGAGAGAGAGAGAGAGAGAAGAGAGAGAGAGAGAGAGAGAGAGAGAGAGAGAGAGAGAGAGAGAGAGAGAGAGAGAGAGAGAGAGAGAGAGAGAGGGGATAGGAGAGAGACAGAAATACATAGAGCGCCTCTTGCGGGGTGAACTACACAGAAGCGCTCCCATTGCAATGCGAGAAGAAGCATGTTTTTAGAAGAGAGACTGCCAGAAAGAATAATTGCAGCGCGAACAGAAAGATATATCTATATATATAAAAATGAAACTTTCCAATAGTTTGTGTAAAGTGTTCTCGAAACGTACTGCACAGATTGTTTTGAAAATTTCACAAAACCTTCCATTCCTATCAGAGAGTTTCCAACTTTTTTTTCTCCGAATAAACGCAATATTTTCCACAAAAAGTGAACTTTGCATTCCGCTCCACCGCCATTTGCAAATTAAAAACCGCACGTTGCCAGATTCACAAACGCCTTGACAGTGACTGCGACCATGCAAACGAAACATGAATGAGGTTGCATCCCATGACGTCATAAGCGATTCGCATAATTAATTTGCGGCCTTCTTGGTTGAGGGAGGAAAGGAGCGGAGGGGGCGGGACGGAGGGGGAGGGGAGGGAGGCGGCGGGGGAGGGGGAGCGGGACGGAGGGGGAGGGGAGGGAAGCGGCGGGGGAGAGGGAGCGGGACGGAGGGGGAGGGGAGGAGGGGGGAGAGGGGAGGGGAGGGAGGCGGCGGGGGAGGGGGAGCGGGACGGAGGGGGAGGGGAGGGAGGCGGCGGGGGAGGGGGAGCGGGACGGAGGGGGAGGGGAGGAGGGGGAGAGGGGGAGGGGGAGGGGAGGGGAGGGGGAGTGGGGAGAGTCTTTTCTGCCACAGCAACGCGTGGCCGGGTACAGCTAGTATATTTATATAATTATGTATATCTATAATAAATATTATATATAAATAAATCGTATTATAATATATAGACAAGTCTGAATGTTGCAACGTTTTAGCCGACTTTTTGTCCGTTTAAGAACGCCACAAGAAAATGTTCTTAGGTAACAGTGAACTTCTAGCAAAGTGGGGAAAGTTCTCGCGAGGCAGTGAAAGCTTTTTCGAAGAATGTTTAGCGAACTATCCAGACCCTCGAACAGTTTCTGTTTGCGTATGTATACAAGAGTGCGCGTACGTGTGTGCGTGTGCGAGTGTGTGTGTGTGCGAGTGTGTGTATGTACGTGTGTATGTGTGCGTGTATCATGTACGTGTGTGTGTCCTTGTGGGTGGGTGTGCGCGCGTATGTGTGATCGAGTGCCGTTGAGAATTTCATCCTTATACAGGAGACAGGAGATACGGGCGATGTCGCCGAGGATGCTCTTCTTCTTCTGTTCCTGCTGCAGCAACCGCACAATTGCTCTGATGCAGGATCTAATGGATGCTGCTGCTGATGCTGCTGCTGCTGTAGATGCGCTCGTCAACCTCCGCCGTCGAGTGGCGCCAGGTGTCGCCACAATCACGACGCGCATGCGCGCCATCTCGCGACGACAAGAAGAAGACTTCTCGATCACATTATTTTAGGCGACCTCTTCAGACGAAAATGTCTAGAGATGCCAGGCACTTATGATGTCAAAGTGCTCTCATATAGACACACGTCAAGTATTCGCTGGTGTTTTAGACACCTCGAGAATGACAGTGTTGGCGGCGCCCTCCTGCGCTATCCACGCTTGGGACTGGCAGTGTCAGAGTGCGGGCATAGGCGAAGTTTCGACACGCCCTTTATAGGTACCAGAAAGTTTTATGGGTAATATACTAGAATATCTCTGTAGATTTAGGAACGACGCCCGTGGTGGTGCCAGGAATACGATGCCAGAAATAGGAGGGGCAACTTCGAAACGTTGGTCGATTTCATAAGATGTCGCTAAGCAAACGTGGAGAGCTCAGTGAATGGCCGTACTCTGGTAGCGCCAGTCCCAAGTACGTTTGAAGGAGGAGGGCGACCAATGATCTGCTTATAATGTAGTCATTATATAGTGTATAACAATAACTAACTAAAGTGGAACTCTGTTTTATAACTTTGCACAGTATTTTTTTAGAGAGCTGCTATCAACATCGTTTGATGTCATGAGGTGTCGTTAAACAGCCTACTGTCAGTGGCGTAACAACCATGTAACGTGGGTGGACAAAATCCACGGGCCCCCAGGTTCAAAGGGCCTCCAAAGGTTTTAACTTTTAACTAAAAAATCTCACGTAGACCTACTTTTCCATACACTGGGTCCCAATAAATCGAGACCCCTTTTATAATGTGAATAAAACAGGCAAATCTTAATCGATTTTCAAAATTTTAAAACTGACTTTGTCCTGAAATAATTATCTTACACTGATTCAAATATGAAGTTTCTGGCATGAATATAAAGTTGTGTTTGGTACTTAACATATGAATTCTCTGATGCAAATGACGTAATTGTGACGTCAATATTTATTAGGACACAGTGTATAATTTCCGATTGCAGTCTGCAGTTTGAAGTTTGAATAGTATAATTATATATATGACGGATGTTTCATGATAGGCCTATACATAATTTTTATCAGAATGCTAGACAGCGTGAAAACAGGACGAGAGGAGAATTTTTACTGCAGTAATGAGTTGATGGCAGGAATGTCAAGAGCACAGGAAACAGGAAACGATTACATTAGACAGCATTAAGTGTCGAAGCAATTAACTCTGTTATACAAGTCGTTCAACGACTGTTTGAACAAGACTTAGCGAGAATGCCAATTTACCGAATTCCTCTCGATTTCCTCAAGATATGAAGAAAAACAAAGGCATACCAAGCCTACCCTGGATAGAAAATATGAGCTTATAAATGATTATTTAATACCAATATTATTGACTTGACAAATGAACGAGAGCAATGGATGTCATTTATTTATACCCATCACCGCCAACTGGCTGCAGTCGTCATGAACCGATGATGATGATGATATCCATTCGTTTACTGTTAGGGCCTAATCCTAAACGAAACTTATTATCATCACCCGTGAAAAAAGATTTAATAGCCTAGGTGAAGACAGTGACATTACGGTGGCCAGTAACAAATATATATTAAACACTAGGCCTACTGCTATGCTTCTCAACTGGAAACATGAAAGTTACGAAAGAGTGGCTGTGCTATCATCATATCTAAAGAAACCACGCAGGGCCTTTTGCCACATACAGGCCAAATTGGTAGCCTAAATGCATCTCAATAGGGTGTTCTTGTTTTCTCTTGAACTATAAATGTGCCTTGAACTACGGATTATTGACCATAGCGTTTTGTATTCTATTTTGATCTAACTGCAGTTTTAATTAGCCATCTCATAATAATATTGTCACTCTCTAGTGTCGTTAATAGATAGGGGCCCCGGCCCGTGCTCCATTGTCCACGGGCCTCCGGCTAAGTTGTTACGCCACTGCCTACTGTGCCAGTCCCAAGCTCAGAAAATGGAGGAGGGTGACACAGAACAGCCACACAGCTGCTGCACCAGCTAGTGCACCATCGTAGAAATATTGCTCGGCATCAAGAGGCGATCAGTAAGAGGTACACGTAGCCTATTATAGCTTAAAAGGATCTGCACATTTGTGTACAACGCTCCAAAACGTACCGCTCACTCCATCACTTCCTATATTATACTTGAGTGGGGGCCAGTCCCAAGTCTGGATAGAAAAGAGGGCGCCGACAAGCGTTGTCTTATTGTACACAGCACGCTACGAAAACAGACAATAAACCATTATAAAAGAAGGAAACGTAAAACGTCAAAGGTCGCGTTGTCTGAGCATATCGTTAAAACGTCCGACCATTTCCGCCGTTTTTTTACAGTTTTTCCCGGAAAGAGGAAGGTAGTAAAAGAGTAATTGAGACAATTGTCTCTGTCGTTGTTGTCGACGGCGTCGCTAAGTTTTCCGAAGCGGTTACAGATCCATAAAACTGGAGATTACGTGTCAATGGAAAGAGAGAGCGAGCTGATTCCAAAGACTATGATCAATGAAGGCAGAAACTCGAGTTTTAGCCAAAGCAGTCCTTGCTCGCGGAACAAGGTATGCATGTGCACTTGTTAAAGCGCCGCTTCAAGATTCCCACTCAGAGGCGCTCCCGACTACAGCGCGGACACTGAATCTGAGTTTCACGCCGAGAATACACGAGTAATTGCAAATGAAGGACCTGCCCAAGGTCCTTACGAAGCTGCTTGAAGTGGATTCAAACCTTCAACCATCCGGCTACAAGGCGACGAACATACCCACTACACCACCGCTTTCCCCACATTATGTGTATCTGATCCAAACGAACACTATAGAGTATAGACTATACTGTCTGGTAGCATGTCCACCTGTGACTCCCATCGATGTACGCAGTTTGTAAGCTGACCCCTGACATGAACAATCGACCCTGAGGACAAACCCTGTCAGCCGCAGACGCAGCCGCATCATCAGCAGCAGCATCAACAGCAGCATCAGCAACCACAATACATCATCTCATCCATCCATCACCGCATCCAGATGTGCGTCTGATGTGTCACGCCATCCGTTCGTCCATCATCAATTTTTCCAGCCTCCCATTGGTTGGTGATCTGCCTTTTCCCTTAAGCGCTGCTTCTGCGGTTCGATTCCTGAAGCGACTTTGCTAGCATGCTATACGCTGTCTGGCAATTCGATTATTGTTAAAGGTCGTCGAATCAAGTGCTTCGTCTATTCATTGATAATGATAATGATAATGATAATGATAATGATATGATAATGATAGTGATAATGATATGATAATGATAATGATAATGATAGTGATAATGATAATGATAATGATAATGATAATGATAATGATAATGATAATGATAATGATAATGATAATGATAATGATAATGATATGATAATGATATCTATCAAGACATTTGTCTATGTATTATGTATCTACTTACCTATCAATCTATTCTTGCATGTATGTATAATATAAATAATAGGCTATAATATGTTCACTTGTCTGTTTAAGTTCACTTACACGTTCGTATCTTTCGATATATTTTGGAAATGAATGTATGTGCTCATTTTATCTCAATCACTAGACCTAAAATAGTGACGATGATCGTGTTGGCTGGGGAGGCAGTGGTGTCGGTAGTGGATGTGGGGGTAGTGGTGGTGGTGGGGGGGTTGTTGATAATGATGACGATGATGATGACCCGATGGGGATGATGGTTATGATGTTGATGATGATGATAGCGATGATGATGATAATGATGATGATGATGGTGATGATGAAGATTATAATGATGATGATGATGATAATGATGATGTTGATGATGATGATGATGGTGATGATGATGATGATGTTGATGATAGCGATGATGGTTATGACGATATGTTGATGATGATGATGAATGATGATGATGACGATGATGATGATGATGAAGGTGATGATGATGATGATGATGATGATGATGACGATGATGATGATGATAATGATGATGATGATGGTCATATCGATACGACGACGATGATGTTGATGATTATGATTATGATGACGACGGCAAGGGAATTGAAAAGCAATAAAATGAGGGGTCAGACTAAAATTAATGATCCACGTGGAGTTTGGGCTTGAAAAGAAGAGTTTTAAGAAAGATTAAGCGTTTGAACCTGTTCAACTCCAAGACAATAATTCTTCTGCACCCTGTTGGATGATGATGGTACTAATAGTTTATCTATCTATACGTCAAATCTTTCACCGAACTGTGAACATAATAATATCTCTGAGCCGCATCCTTATCAGTGTCTCTACACCTGTGTCTCTGTCGCAGTGCCCGTGTCTGTATGTGTCTGTATGTCTGTGTGTCTGTGAGTCTTTCTGTCACAGTGTTCGTGTCTGTATGTGTCTGTATGTCTTAGTCTATGCAAGCGTCAGAGTAATGGCACATTTACGGAAACCGACGTCAAGTATGTCGTAGCTATTGCACCTGAAAATCCCCAGAGAGAAGAGTAGATAGACAGATGGATCGAGAAACCAAGAGAGAAAGAGAGAGAAAGAGAGAGAGACAGACAGAGACAGAGAGACAGAGAGACAGAGAGAGTGTGTGAGAGAGAGACAGAGACAGAGAAAGAGAGAGACAGAGATACACACACAGAAAAAGACAGAGAGAGACACAGACAGACGGAGACAGACAGAGACACACAGAGACAGACACAAAGAGACACAGAGAGACATAGACACACGGAGGCAAACAAACAGACATAGAGGCAGAGAGAAAGACAAAAGAGAGACAAAGGAAGAGGCAGTGAAAGGATGTTAGTCACCATCTTTGAGGGCAGAGGGCATCATTTAATTCGACCTTTTCGTCGATCATTAACCAAAATTACTCTGAAATCTCGTTCGGAATAATCTCGCGATATCTCGTGCGATGTAAATGTCACTCGACTTCTACGAACAACACCAACTCTGTTTGAGCAGTCGTAAGACTTTCCTTTAGCATCTGATCTAATAAAATCTAATCTTACGTAAGCTAGATCAACAGATTCATCAGTCAATGGGTCAACCAATCCACTAGTCTACAGGTCAACCAGGTCACAACCCAAAATAGGCCAACAAATCCACTATGGTTAATAGGTCAACCAATCCACTAGTCTATAGGTCAACTAATTCACAGACAGATAGGTCAACAATTCTACCGGTCCATTGGTCAGCCAATCCACAAGTCAATAGGCCAACCAAGCCACCAACCAATAGGTCAACCAATCAATCCACCAGTCAATAGGCCAACCAATCCACCAGTCAATAGGTCAACCAATCCACTAGTCAATAGGTCAACCAATTCACCAGCCAATAGGTCAACCAATCCACCAACCAATAGGTCAACCAAGCCACCAACCAATCAGTCAGCCACCTGAACACTGAACCAATTACCCAACCAATTAGTCAATCAATCAATCAATCAATCAAGTCAGCCATCCATTAAAAGCCAATCAACCAAACCCCAGCCATTCAGCCTCCCAGCCATTGACGCCAACAGTTTCTCTGTTGCCTGCATCTGTCCCAGATGTGTATCGTCGTCGTCTATAACTATTTCGCCAAGGACGGCATAATGGCGTCAGTTTTTATAGCGCCCAGTTGGCTCATATACCCTTAAAGCGATTGCAGGATTTTTCGACGAAACATTGCGGCAATAAGAACGGTTTCCAAAAATAACAATGCGTAGGCGATGGGGATGAAGGAATGGTAATAGTGCGATGGGTTAGGGTAGAAATGGGTATGGGTGGCGATTGTGATTTAGCAATGGGTAGAAATTGGACGGCAATAGAAATTGGGTAATTTGGAAAGGAGTGGGAGGAAAATGGGGTAATGGGAAAAACGATGGCAATGGAAGTTGGACAATCCTGAGAGTCAAGTAAGAAAATTGGGGAGGAGGGCAATGGAAAATTTGGAGTTGGATGGAAAATGGCAAGGGAGATCGTTCAATGAGAAGGGTACAGGGTGATGGGAATTAGACAGCGGGCAATCAAAGATTGGGGGTTTGACAAGATGCAGAGGAGAGAGAGCACAAGAGATTTCTTGACATAAATGCCATTCCCATCTTAAAATTGACGTTCTTATGACAGCCGCATTCTTTCCCCATTCTCCCTCTCCCTCTGCCAATCGATCCGTCGTCATGCCTCCCCCAATTCCTTCTCCCTCAAGTCGTTTTGGTCATCCTCCTTTCATTGCTTTCCTCTTACGCTGCTCTGCAGTGACTTTTCGTCCGTTCAACTTTCTCTTTCTATTCTCTATCTTCTCTTTCTCTTTTCTTTCTCTGCTTAATCTTTCTGCTCTTTCTTCTCCTACGCCACTTTCTCCTCCTCCTTACCCTAACTCTTTCTGCTTCTCCCCTCTCTCTCTTTTCTTCTGCCTCTTCACTCTCTGTCTCTGTCTGTCTGCCTCTCTGCTCCTTTCATGCTGCATTTTCCTCCTCATCTTGTCTTCCTTTCCCTATCTCTAAGTGGCTCCCTCTTCTCTTTTCTTCCTCCTTATTCTGTTCCAATCCTCCTTCTCATCCTGCCATACTCTTCCTCCACTTTCTGCTCCTTTTTTCTTTCCTACTCCCTTAATTCTTTCTTCTCTTCTTCGCATCATTCCTCCTTCCTCTTTTTGCTTTTCTTTCTCCACTTCCTCCTCCTCCTCTTCCTCCTCCTCCTCGTCGTCATCGTCGTGAAGCGCGGTCGAGATAAGAAAGGTCGTTGGAGGTCAGACCGGACCAAAGCAAAATGGCCGCACGACCGTCTCTCAACCCAACAGAGAGACAAAGACAGACAGAGACAGGAACAGAAACAGATACATAAACAAAGACAAAACAGAGACATAGACAGAGACAGGTACATAAACAGAGACATAAACAGAGACAGAGACAGATACATAAACAGAGACAGAGACAGAGACAGAGACAGAGACAGAAGCGAAAGAGAATCAGCTGTGGAAACCAGAATGAATGAAGAATAGAACAAGAACAAGGAGATCGAAGAGGAGAAGAAAAATGAAGAGAGGAGGAGGAGGAGGAGGAGGATAAAGAAGCAGAATGAGATGGAAGCAGAGGAGAATAGGTGGAGGAGACGGGGAAGAGGGGAGAAGCAAGACGAAATTAGAGCACAAGACGAAGGAAGAAAAGAAAGAGAGGGGAAAGGAGGATGAAGCGAAAGAAGAGGAAGGAGAGGAGGTGGGTGGAGAAGGAAGCTAGGACCGCAGAGACATCATAGTCGACCGATAAGAGAGAGGGACGGCATGAAAGAGGGGGGCGTCCTACTTCGATGGTCGCTTATGAGAATCTTTGATTTATCGACGAAAGAATTTCCTCAAGAAAAGCAGATACATGTTGGATCAATCGCAGCCACTGCCACTGCCACCACCACTGTTGATGCTTCTGCCACTGTTGATGCCACTGTTTATGCTTCTGCTGTCACTGTTGATGCTTCTGCCACTGTTGATGCTTCTGCCACTGTTGATGCTTCTGCCACTGTTGATGCTTCTGCCACTGTTGATGCTTTTGCCACTGTTGATGCTTCTGCCACTGTTAATGCTTATGCCACTGTTGATGCTTCTGCTGCCACTTTTGATGCTGCTGCCACTGTTGATGCTGCTGCTGATGCAAGGGCTGGTGATGCTGGGAGAGGCTTCCAACTCCCTCTTCATCATATAGTGTAACTTTTGGCAGAAAGTGGGAACTCCCCTTCCTCATCTTTCATTTTCACTTCATCCGCCTTCTGCATTATCTGCTTTTTCATCCTCATCCGTATCTTCCCATTTTTCTTTATCTTTATCTTCATCATCATGATTTTCTTCTTCTTCGTTTTCTTCATCATAATCATCATCTTCATCGTCGTCGTCGTCGTCATCATCATCATCATCATCATCATCATCATCATCATCATCATCATCATCATCATCATCATCATCATCATCATCATCATCATCATCATCGTCATCTTATCTTATCTTATCTTATCTGACAATTTATAAAGCGCTTCTTGCAGCAAGAGCCTTTCAGAAGCGCTCCCAGTGCGTTCATCTCCGAGAAAAAAGGCAAGTTTTTAGACGAGAGAAAGATGAGGATACACTACCAGAGAGGATGGCAGAGCGAACTGATGGGGGAAGCCCATTCCATAGAGAGGGACCAATGCAAGCAAATGATCTGGATTGCGCCATGGCGGTCCTGACTCGCGGGACAAAGAGGTCAAGCCGATCAGAGGACCTAAGAGGACGCAGCGAAGTGGCAGAAGGGGGGCGAAGTATCTGATCACACAGATACTTCGGAGCTAGACCCATTTGAGACTTGATGACCAAAATTAGGACCTTAAATTGTATACGGGTCGAGAATGGAAGCCAGTGAAGTTGTTCAGTCATGAATGAAGAAATGTGGGAGAATCGAGGAAGGCGGGCAATGAGCCTAGCGGCAGCATTGAGTACAGATTGCAGAGGAGCTAGGCGAACCTTGGGTAGACCAATAAGAACAGAATTACAATAGTCAAGGCGAGAACAGACAAAAGCATGAACAATTGAGGTAAAGATCGAAGATGTGACAGATTTGCGAATAGCCCTGAGACGCCTTAGCTGGAAGTAGGAAGAGCGAGTAAGATTGGCAATGTGCTCAGTGAAGGTAAGAGAACTATCTAGGGTGACACCTAGGTCACGAACACTGGAGGAGAAGTTGAAATGAGGAAAAGTTTGAGAGAGCAGTGTGTAGTCAAGTTTTTGAAGCTGTTGAGGAGTGCCAAACCAAATCAACTGGGTTTTGGAAGAGTTCAAAGAAAGACGATTAGATGACATCCACAGATGAAGATCTTGTGATAGAGCATCAATTCGACCTGCAAGAAGGAGTTGAGCAGAAGAGGGTCCATGGACATAGGCTTGGACATCATCAGCGAAAAGGTGGCCAGTTGCAGAGTGGCCAGGAAAAAGAGAGGTAATGCCAGCCGTGTAAAGGATGAAAAGGAGTGGGCCTAGGACAGAACCCTGAGGAACACCCAAGACAACAGGGACCCACTGAGTCCTAGAGTCACCAGCGATGATCATTTGGGTGCGATCAGACAGATAGGACCGAAACCAAAGGAGAGGAGAACCCTTGAGTCCGCAGGATGTTTCAAGTCGTTGCAAGAGAATTTCATGATCAACCATGTCAAAGGCTGCAGAGACGTCGAAGAGAGCCAAAAGAGTGACTTGAGACTTGTCAACAGCAGAGTAAATATCAGAAAGCATGGAAAGGAGGGCTGTTTCCGTAGAGTGATTAGCCCTATAGCCAGACTGGTGGGATGGAAGGAGACCCGATTTCTCAAGATAGGGAAGAAGTTGCATGGATACAAGTCTTTCAAGAGTCTTAGACAGAAAAGATAGGTTTGAGATTGGGCGATAGTTTTGACTGAGACTAGGGTCAAGATTGGGCTTCTTGAGTGCAGGAAAGACCAAGGCCCGTTTTTGCGAGGCAGGCGAAGGTCATCGTCATCATCATCATCTTTTTCTTCACTTTCTTCTTCACATTCTCCTTGAAATTGACCTTCAAAATTCTTCAAAATTCTTCTGCAAATGTTTTGACAATTTTCGTCAGATTCTTCTTCAAAATTCTTTGTCAAATAATAATTATTCTTTAAAATACTTCGCCAAAATCTTGTTAGAAATTTTGTCCGCTCACATTCTTCGTAAATTTCTTCTTCTGAGTTATTTGTCAAAACATAATCTTCTTCTTCGTCATATTCTTCTTCAACTTTTTCTACGCGTCATTTTCTACCACTTTCTTTTCTTTTCCCTTCTTCATTTTCTTTTTTCATTTTCTTCTTCGTCTTCAGCCTCTCTAAAAAAATCTTGTTCTTCATCAATATCCCTTTCCATCTCCTCCGTCTCCTCCTCCTTCTCCACATTCTCGTCCTCCTTCACCTCCTTCTCTTCCTTCTTCCTCATTCTTATATAACGGTGCCCTGGTTTTCCTTTCTTCCTGTCACCAGATCGGACACGCGCGGGCTTCAGAGGAGAGTGACAGTTTCAGGGGATCAGCCGAAAAGCAAACATCCGACGACTGGCGACATCTACAGACCATAAGAAGGAAGAAGACGAGGTCTCGCTTGCCAAGAACAACACAGCAACGTTTGCTGAGAGAGTGAGAAGGAGAGTGATAGATTGATATGGATGGATGGATGGATGGGTGGATGGATGGATAGAGAAATGAATAGATGGATGGATGGGTGGAAGGATGGGTATAGATGGATGGATGGATGAATGGATGGATGGATGGGGAGAGAGAGGGAGACAGAGAGAGGAACAGATAGAGACAAAGACAGAGGCAAAAGAGAAAAACAGAGAAAGAGATAGCTTCTGTCTCTGTATTTGTCTTTCTCTGTCTCTGTTTAACAGGAGAGACAGAGAGAGACAGAGAGAGGGAGGGAGTGAGGGACAGGGGCAGAGAAAGAGAACAAGAAGACGACAGTGCCAGAAAAAGGAACGAGCAGAATTGACAAACAGACAGCGCGATTTGAAGGCTTCATTAAAACGAAAGCCAGAGAGACAGAGACAAAGAGAGAGAGAGAGAGCGAGAGAAAGAGACACAGAGACAGAGTCAGAGACAGAGCGAAAACCAGAGACAGAAATCAATAGAGATTGGCAGCGCAACAAAGAGACATGCAGCACAAGATTAAGAGATATATACGTATACAGTCTTAGCGCTAGAGACAATAGTTATATGGAGACAGCAGCAGTACACTGTTCTGATTCGCTCTCTGCCAGTCGCAAAATCAACGAAAGGAGATAATTTGGAAAAGTCAATAAACAAGATTGTGTGCGCGCCGATCAGACCGCCAGCCCAGCCCGACCGCTGATCGACGTAGGAACTGATGGTATCAAGATGCCGGCGAATATTGGACGGATGGAAGGATGGAAGAAGGATGGAAGGAAGGAAGGATGGGGGAGTGGGATCAATAGTCGACCAGTTCCATCACTGGTCCCCACATCGGAAGAGGGGAAATGGAGAAAGATTGGACATCTCTGTTGCAAAAATGTTACAGACGCTGGCGCTGTATGGCTCGGGCGGAGTCTTTAGCGGACTGTGCAGGACGGTTCAATATTGCATGGTTCGGTCCAATAAAGCAAGTTCATGTCATGAGAAACTTATTATAATAGATACACATACATAATACATTTCGCACATATACACATGTAAAAGTAGGCCTAAACTGCATAGTATATATTATTGCAAATTGGAACGGGTCTACCCAAAGAAATCCGCATGGTTACATCATACATGATACATCCCTCAGCCACTTTAAAAGCCTGTTAAGCTATTCAAATTAAGTGTGTTAGAAAACTCAAATTGTATTGTTTAAGGAATGAATTCTTCAAAATACGAGAAACCCAATAATCACTCACCCACCCCAAACCATGGCTTTTTCACCCCCAAAACCGTCGCACAACAATTGCCTCCAAAACGGCTCGATTGCTTAGCCGTGGCAAGCGAAGGAAATGAAATTGCCAGCTCGGCGATTTCCAGACGACGCCCTGTGGCACTGCACCCATCGCCAAAGCTTCGTTAATTAGATGATGGTGATTAGTCGTGGGCTACTGAGCCCCACCCTCCCCCCCCATTCTCCATCCACCACGCGTTGATCAGCGAAGAGGGGTGAGGAATGATTGGGAGGAGAGATAGCCGGCGGGTGCATGGGAAGATCTTCCCATCTGGTGGTCGGTGGTGATGATGGAGAAGGAGGAGTGGGCTATTGAGAGGCGATAAGCACCCTGATGCTTCTTCCATGCAGTCGCTGCTGCTGCTGTCGTCCATGGTCGCCGTCGAAGGATCGGACCTCGAGCGACCATCGAGATGGCGCTAATGGTATTTGCTGTGCCAACGCTGTTGTCGCCGACCGGTCGGGAGAAAGACAGACAGACAGACAGACAGACAGACAAACAGAGAGGGAGAGAGAGGGAGGGAGGGTCGGAGGGAGGAAGAGAGGGAGGGAGGAAGGTAGGGAGATAGGGAGTGACAGAAGACATAGAGACAGACAGACAGGGAGAGAGAGACAGAGAGAGAGAGAGAGAGAGAGGGAGGGAGGGACAGACAGACAGACTGACTGACAGACAGACAGAGAGGGAGAGAAAGACAGACAGACAGACAGACAGATAAGGCTTTCGTCCGCTTCTGCTAGCCAGCGAGAGGTCAACAGCCCGACGGAGAGAGAGACTGAGTGGCGACAGGAATGAAGAGAGGAAGACAACGGGAGAGGAAGGAACAGATGGGGAGAGACTGGGAAAGAGAAACAGCAGCGGGAATAGATAGAAGAGAGAGAGGGGGAGGGACATATATAATATATATATGTCCCTCCCTATATATATATATTATATATATATATATCGACAGATATAGAGATAGGGATAAAGATGGGTATAGAGACAGAGACAGAAACAGGGAAACAGAGAAACAAGAAGAGAGACAGTCTAACAGACAGAGACAGAGACAGAGACAGAGACTGAGTTGCAGAGAAAGACACACACACAAAGAAGGAGACGAAGCAGAAGCAGATACAGAAAAGTAGAGAAGGAACGAGAAATATGAAGAGCAATACAGACACACGTACACAGAGAAAGAGGGAGACAAACATGAAGATCGGGACAGACAGACAGACAGACAGACAGACAGACAGACAGACAGACGTAGACAACGACACACAGACAGATACGGCTACATGTATACGCGGTAAAAGAAGCACAACACGCAGACAGACTTGAACACATTCAACGCCGACGTAACAGACAGAGAAAGAAAGACATCTACACATAGGTACAGGTACATCGGCAGGTACATCGGCAGGTATGCAGCCGCTGTATACACAGACAGCGGAACTACGTCACCGGCTGTAACCCATTGTCTGCGAGACAATGACCTTCTCCTCCTCTGATACCAACCTCCGCTCTTTACAATCCGTTCCTGCCACTCAACTGATTCGCTTTTGTGACTGCTGCTGCGGTTCTTCTATGATTTCCTTTTGACACATTCGCATCTCGACAAAAACAGCAGACGGTCTATAGATAGATATACTGGCGCTATAGAAAGCGCCATTATTAAGCATCGAATGCAAAGCCACAGATGAGTGAATATCTGACAGGAAGCGACCTCTCAGGTGATAAAGGTTAATTACCGGGTCCAACCCCCCCCACCCGACCCCCGGATCTTGCGCAATTGTCAACCTAACAATAGTGCTACTAATTTGAGGAATAATATTTTGGAGGCTTGCGAAAACACTGGCGTTGTATTTTTTTGCTGTTTTGAGAGGGGTGTCGAAGCCTATTATTAAGTATAAGTGGTATTATCAGCGCTGTTATTTTCGCTATTTTCTATTGTATGCACTTGTCACAACAGTTTCTATTGCACTTTTTTTGCATGGCTGTTTGATTAAAATTTATTTGGCTTGGTTTGGTTTCCTTTGGTTGAGTCTGGATTGCTATAATTTATGGCTTACTTTGTTTGCTTTAGATAAATTTAAGTGATTGCCCTTGCTTATTGTTCGCTTATTGATTGATGCATCGATCGATTGATTGATTGATCGATTGATTGACACCTTGATTGATTGATGATTGATTGAATGATTGACAGCTTGAATGATTGATTGATTGAGGAATGAACGAATGAATGAATTATTGATTTATTTATTTATTGACTGATTGGTTTATCGATCGATCGATTGACTGACCAACTGATCGATTGATTAATTGATTGACTAATTGATTGTTTAATTGATTGAGTGATTGATTGATTACAATTAACCTGTCACTAAATAATGTTTCAATTGACATCATTTTAAACAGGACAACATGATCTAACTCTATAGTTCTTTCTCACATAAAAATAATTGTAATCTCTCTGCAGCGAATCATCCGCAAATAATAAAGTCTCTCCTGACGATGATCTCAATGCTTTGCTTTCCACGCCGTACAATACATCTTTCTCGATTAACATCGTCAAATATTTAGAAAAATTACATCCACCCCAACAACGCAGTATAGTTGCCAGGCAACGTGCAACGCTTGCACACACAGCAACAAACGTTACCATAGAAACGACGACGACGACGGACGTCATGGTAACCCGTTGCTGCCATTGCCATTGCGGAGTCAGGCAATAGTCGTAAATTCCATCCTGGCTGCATGCTATAGTTTGGCCGTGAATATCGATCGCTGCGGCAGCAGTGCTAGTGTTTTGGTCGGAGGGGGCCGTGTGTGGCGATGCAAGTATCGCCTGGTATTTCGGTTATTGTATCCGCGTCGTGTGGACTGTTGCATCGGCTGGATTTGTGAGCTGTAGTGGGGGGATTTGGGAGGATGAGGGGGTAGGGATGAGGGGGAGGGGGTGATCGGGCTCTGGTCGACGAATTTGCGAGAACAAATCGCCGTCACTGCTTTTAAACTGACGCAGCGTATACATGTATATCTATAGTCGTCTTATTAGCTTTTAACTCCTGACGCGTCGGCACACACCGTCGCACTTTCACCGTCCACGTGGGACCCACAACTACAAGGACTTAGCCCCCGGTCGGAGCAGGAGGAGGAGGGACGCGGGGTGGGGTGTGTGTGGACAAACAGAGAATGGTCGAGAGGATGGAGGAGAAAGGGAGGACGGACCACAGAATAAACTGGTCATCGATCAGGCGGACGGTCGAGGCAGGGGCGGTGGGTGGTGCGGCCGGCCGGCGGGCGGTCGAGGTCGAACCGAAGGAAAGAAGGAAGGCAGGGAACTGGGTAGACGGCTAGGTTGCAGGCTGGGTGTGTAGATGGGTGGCAGGGTGGATGGGTGGCTGAGTGGGTGGCATGGTGGAAGAGTGGCTGGGTGGGTTGGTGGGTTGTTGGATGGGTGGGTGGGTGGATGACTGGGTGGCTGTGTGGTTGGATGGGTTGTTGGATGGGTGGGTGGCTGAGGGACAATATGTCGCTTATATCTCCGCCGAGATTAGAAGAGTCGTAGACGCCGATCGTAAAAATCCGCCGGCCATAAAGATTACGTCGGCAGAATAAACAGCAAGTCGTACAACCTGCACGCACCCAGTCAGTCAATCAGCCATCCAGCCAGTCAGTCAGGCAGTCAGCCAGTCAGGCAACCAGCCCGCCAGTCAGGCAGGCAGGCAGTCAGTCCTGATGCAGCCAGCCAGTCAGCCAGCCAGCCAGCCAGTCAGTCAGGCAGGCAGGCAGCCAGGCAGGCAGGCAGTCCTGGTGTAGCCAGCTAGTCATGCCAGTTAGTCAAGCCAGCAAGCTAAGAAAAGTAGACCACGTCTGTCAAGCCAGTCAGTCAAGCCAGTCAGTCACACCAGTCAATGATGCATGTATGAATTTATATAGCGCCACTCCAAGAGAGACACCTCAGAGGCGCTCCAGACCTGGCGGCAGCAAAATCACGATCAAGAAAAATGTTTCTTTGAACTCTTGCGGAAGAGGAGCAAAGAAAGACCAAGAAGTTCATTAAGCTTATAGACTCTGCCGTTTATAGGTAGCTTTTCCCAGAAAGTTCCACCGACCATCGCGTATGTGGGTGATAGGCCTATGTGTGTGGGTGCGTGCGCGTGGGTAGGTGCATGAATTGGAGAGGATAGAGTCATGAGTCGTTTTGATAATTAGAAATCGTGGCGATGAAGCTCCTATGTCTTCCGTATACACTCACCTAATCCTCTTCATGTATGGCGGTTTTGAGCGCTATATACGACGCTCGCCAGAGACGAGAAATCCCCATTAAGGAAAGCGCTACTTACATGTAATTTGCGACGAAAGCCTCAGCGTGGAAAACGATTTTTCCAGATCCATCTTGATATTATATACACCTCCACCCTCTGATGATTTTCGCCGCCTCTTCCAGTTCTTAATTAGCGAGGGAATCACAGAAATAGGCTCAAATGTCGTTTGAAGTGCGTATCGCTTGCTCGGTCGAAGTTACGTCGTCTATATTATAACGCAGGTTATTTTCTGCAGAGCAGCGATTAGGTGAATAGAGACGACGTAGCCGTTACACTCTCCCCCTCTTTCGCTAAATTTTAAGTAATCGCCCGAGATGTTATACTTTAGGATATTGCTGTGGCGGTTTATTGTTGCCTGCGACGTTTGAAGGTGGCTTTATCGCTGTGCTGGGAGACACGTTTGTTAATGGAGTTCGGTGGAAGGAGTGATGGGGGGTGAGGGGGTATGGGAGACGTTTTGTGAAATGCGCTTCGGATGGGAGCCGTCTGTTATAATAATGGCGTCGTTCTTGTGTGTCTGCTTCAAAAGACGTCGCGAGATCAATCTGGGGTTGGACGGTAATGATAATGGAGTCGGTGGTCATGATGATGGCGAGAAATGACGATGATGAACGGATGTTGTTGTTGCTGTTGGTGAAAATGATGATGATGATGATGATGATGATGATAATGATGATGATGATGATGATGATGATGATGATGGCAAACGTACATCGTGATAACCGAAATAATTTTTTTAATTTAATGATGATAATAATAATAATAATAATAGTAGTAGTAGTAGTAATAATAATAAATTAATAATAGTAGTAATAAACGTAATAATAAGTAAATAGGCCATTCTGGACATTTTATTTTATAACGGTGGCTTACATTCAAGTCCCTAAATGAGGCTCTATAGCTCGGGGCAAAATAACATTATTATTGCTATTAACTAAAATACTGACAATTACGGGATTTACGGCTTGCGTGACTTTGTGAGCATCTGCCATCTCCAACCATAATTTGACCGTATTCATCCTCTACGTGTGCTCCCTCTTACTCCAAATCTCTCCCATCCCCACAACCTCCTCTCCCCACCCTCACCACCTCCCCCCACCCCAACCCACTACCGCCATCTTGATCTTCCCTTGGAGTCATATGCGCGACATGCTACATGTGATAGCCGATCTCTGACGCTGTCGCGAATAACGACGGCCAACACCGCGTCCAAAAAATATCGGACCATTTGCATGAGAAACGCATTTTGAAAGGGGACCGAGCTTTCGGGAGCAGGCTGTAACAGATCTATACCCACTGAAGAGTGGTGTCCGGGCAACGACAGGGACTCGTGCAGCAGGAAAAGGCGCTATAAGTATACAAGAGGAGAGAGAGGAGAGGAGGCGTTAGTGGTGTTGGTGGTGGTGGTGGTGGTGGTGGTGGTGGTGGTGGTGGTGGTGGTGGTGGTGGTGGTGGTGGTGGTGGTGTTTGACGTAATTATGGATTAGGCCTACAGTTCAATCCTCAGCCCAAAATATGTAATTTTCGAAACTTTCTGCATGTCTAATTCTATGCATAGGTTATTTTTGGCGACATGTCCTTTTGAAAACCCTCCAAATAAAAACCCCCGAATTTATATTTTTCTTTCTTTTAAACGATACTCTGTCTAGCAGAGCAATTTCAATAAACCACAGCAGCTGCAACCGCGTTAAGAAAACCGTCTTTGTAAGACGGAACGACCAGCAGCTCTGAAGACCGAAGACCACGGCAGCAGAGAGAAGAGAGAGCAAGCAGTCACGCCTGCGCCGTAAATTAGCCTCGCGGTCGTCCGTCCATGCTGCCCTCCCTGGCCCTTTCCTCCATGGCCCTCCCTGCCCCTCCCTGCACTCCCTGTTTCTCCTTGGCCCTCCCTGGTCCTCCCTGCCCCTCCCTGTCTCTCCCTGTGTCTCCTTGGCCCTCCCTGGTCCTCCCTGCCCCTCCCGGTCTCTCCTTGGTCCTCTCTGGTCGGTGCCGTTGGTCCTTTCGTCTCTGTCTCCTCCTCCTATTTCCTTCTTAAATGCTCCATATTTCCACCACCGAGATCTAATTAAGACGAATTGCCGGGCGCAGACGCTCCGCCCGACAGAGGGCGCGACCCGCCGACCGGACAGCGACCTCTGCTGTCCAGAATAGGAACTGAAGTCGTCTCGTGTCAATGCGCCATGGATGCTGTCGCTGCTGCAGGAATGAAACGCCAGAACGGGAAACGACGTCCTCCTCCGCCGCCGTCGCCGACGACCATCGATCGATCCATTGGCCAATGGACTTTGGATGAACGAGCAGCGGCACGGCTGGATGGATGGACGGACTGGCAATGGCCCACGACGCACGTACATATTATATATATATAATTATATATAATATACAAACATTAGATATATATATATACTATGTACATCTAATTATAATGCTGCAGGACATATATAAATATACATAATATTTACAAATATATAGTCTATGCCAGATTCAGTACGTCATGATTCTTTATGAAAGAGCTAAATAAAGCGTGTCTTACATATGGAACACGGCTTAGAACAACATGATTATGGCATTGCATTCATGGCTTAACACCAGGCAGCAGCAGCAACAGCAGCAGCAGCAGCAACAACAACAACAACAACAACACCAATAATAATAATAATTATTATAATTATTATTATTTTAAATTATTATTATTATCACTACTACTACTACTACTGCTGCTGCTGCTGCTGCTGCTGCTGCTACAACTACTACCACTACCACTACTACAACTACTACTGCTACTACAGCAACAATAATCGGAATGTAAATTTTAATTTATTATTATTGTTGTTATTAATTAATAATAGTAATAATTATTGTTGTTATATTTGTAGTATGCTAGTAGCAGTGGTCGAAGTTAAAGTAATAGCAAACGGTGCCAGCGTCAGCAGCAGCAGCAGCAGCAGCAGCAATAATAGTGGCATTAGAGGTAGTCGAGGTTGTTGTTCTTGTGGTTGTTGCATGGTATTTCTATCAATAGCAAAAGCAGCAATAAAGTTAAACTGAATATCGGACACGACAGTTACTCTTCTGAAAGTTCCTGTCACATAATCAGAAGTAATTCCTCCCTCGGGTCGCATTCGGATCGAACTGACCGGAAAGTGAAGCAACTCTTGAGCGCCCACACCAAACGACGCCGATAAAACGCTGCAGTTCCTCCTCTGCTGCGCGTCTTTCTCCGTCTTTATTTCTTCATACCCCACTCCCACTTAATAGTCAAACCACTTATAGAATCTGATGGAATATTTACCAACGACGAGTTAGTTCGAGTCTATCTGTGCGGATCAATCGGCTGGAAATGGACTTCATTCGGACAGAAGTCGGGCGTCTTAGAGAAATGCGACCGGGACCTAGCAGGGTGTACGATTCGGGGAAATGTTAGAGAGTTTTATCGGGAATTATTTATTCTGCCGCGCCGTAAATGTCCGACCATCAAATTTCACGCGATTTCATCCGTATATTGCGTCTGTATTTACATTTAGGTGATGTAGGCCCTATATTATAATAACCATGTTGTTTATGCATCAGATAAATGTATATGCGTATACTTACACATTATAAAAATATAAATACTTAGATCTATAATATATATATATATATGTATGTACATGTATATACCCTAATTATGTACACGTGTCTATGCATACACTGTGGGGCGCGGTGGTGTAGTGGTGGCGTCATTGCCTTGGAGCCGGAAGGTTCGAGGTTCGAATCCACCTCGCCGTGTAAGGACCTTGGGCAAGTCCTTCACTCACAACTGCTCAGCGCTTCGGCGTGAAACTCCGATGCAGTGTCCGCTCTGCATTCGGGAGCGCCTCTGAGTAGAGTGTGTTCAAAGGGGCGCTATAGCAAGTGCACATACAAATACATATGTACATTATATACGTTCATGCATAATATGCAGTTTTATGCAACACAGTTTATCGCTGACTTGAAATACCAGAAACGACATCGTTACAAGTAGGCTATTTGTCGTACTGCGCTACTTGGACTCTTGGGAAATTTGTGGTTCGACCTAAAATCGTCGGAATTTGTTTGCGTAACGGTCGGAAAGTTTCGTGGGGGTTTTGTTTGTGGCTGTTCGACAAATTGGACCAGTCGTAAAGAAAGCTAAAGAGCAAAAAGATAGGGTTGCGCCTTTTACGGAAAGTATCCTATTGACCAGGGGTGGGGGGCGCAGGGAGGGAAATTCTTAGGTTCTTGGAAATACTGCAGATTCGCATTATACAGTCTTGCACGGCACACTCACTTCGCATTGCCACTCGATGTTATGTTAATGAAATGTCATGTTATATTGCTGTACCAATGTTATCTTGATGCGCTATGTCTATGTTAATTGATATTAATGAATACCAGTACATGAATTAACCTAAGATAAACTAACATAACATAACGTTACATGATTTAATATGTAATAAACTAGCGTAACACATCATTACGGAACTTCACATAACATAACCTCACACATATCATGCCTCAAAATAGCATAAACCTAACATAATTATTATGATGCCATAACATGAATTCAAATGACCAAACATAACCTGACATAACGCGACATAACATGACCTAACATAGCGTGATCTAGCATAACACGACTTAGCATACCATGACTTAACACAACGTAACATAATATACCATACCATAACATAACATAGCATAACAAAGCACAATCTAACATAACATAACACAAAAACAATTATCACTTCGTCCAAGCCGCATATCACAGGTCACAGCAACTGCGCTAAAGAAAGACTTTCCACCTTCACGTTGTCTCCACGAATAACAGTTACTGTGCTTTGTTATGCTATGTTATGCTATGGTGTGGTATGTTATGTTAGATCATGCTATGTTAGGTCATGTTAAGGTGGAATAACTTCCACCCTTGACCTTCAACCTTTGACCTCTTCCGGTCGCTTTGTCCAGCACTCATTCGAGTGACATCTTCCACACCATCCTTCTTTCCAGCAGCAGCTACTAATAATCCCAGACGATGTGTAGGAGGAGGAATAACCGTCACCAGTCACCAGTGTTCACCACTCAAAAAATTTGTTTCTTAGGAGATGTGTCCTACCATCTGACGTCGTCTTGACGGGTTAATCTAAGACCATCTTCCCCTCTCTTCTTCTATTCCCCTATTGTCCCCTCTTGTCCAATCTTCTCTGTCTTCCTTTATTTTCCCATCGTGTCCCCTCTTCCCCTCTCTTCCCCTCTTGTCCCCATTCCCTTATTGTCCCATCTTGTTCCATCTTCCCCTCTTGTCCCCTCTTCCCCTCTCTTCCCCTACTCCCCTATTGTCCCCTCTCGTCCCAACTTCCCCTGTCTTCTGCCTGCTTTGCTAGCGACATCTGCTGGAGCGGTTTGCTCGTCCGGAAAAGCAATTATGGAAAAGAACCGGGGTAACGGACGGAGAATGACGCATCCTAATATTATTATATTCCACCGACTCTCTTCTGTCTCTGTGTGTCATTGTCTGTCTGTCTGTCTCTCTTTCTGTCTGACTTTGTTTCTGTCTCTGTCTGTCTCTCTGTCTCTATTTCTGTCTGCCTATGTTTCTGTCTCTGTCTCTGTATCTCCCTCTCTGTATCTCTCTGTCTTTGCCTCCGTTTCTGTCCGACCGTCTCTCTTTCTGTTTGCCTGTGTCTCTGTCTTTGTCAGTCATCTATGTGTTTCTCTCTATCTCCGTCTCTCTATATCTTCCTGTCTCCGTGTCTCTATCTGTCTGTCTGCCTCTGTCTCTCTCTCTGTCTCTCTCTGTCTCTCTCTGTCTCTCTGTCTCTGTCTCTGTCTCTGTCTCTGTCTCTGTCTCTGTCTCTGTCTCTGTCTCTGTCTCTGTCTCTCTCTCTCTCTCTCTCTCTCTCTCTCTCTCTCTCTCTCTCTCTCTCTCTCTACTGCCTCTCTTTCTTTCTGTTTCTTCTGTTTCTATCCATCCGTGTTTTTCTCTCTATCTGTCTGTTTCTGTCTGTGGCTCTCTGTCTCTGTCTGTCTGTCTCTGTCTGCCTCTATTTCCTCTCATCATTCCTATAGTATAGATATGTCTTAATATCTGCTTGTCTCTCTGTCTGTCTGTCTGTCTGTTTGTTATTCTCTCTCTGTGTTCTCTGTGTCTGTGCATATGTGTATAAACACATGAAGAAATAAAGAAAAAGCCCGCTGGTGTATTAAGTGTGCATCGATATAATTGGTGTGCGTGGGAGAAAAGGATTTGCGCGTATAAATTGAATGATGGGTGAATAAACACGTGATTGAGTGATTGGTTGATTGAATGGATTTACTCAAATTATTCTGATTGACTGAACGAACACGATGAGAGAGAGAGAGAGAGAGAGAGAGAGAGAGAGATAGAGAGAGAGAGAGATAGAGAGAGAGAGAGAGAGAGAGAGAGAGAGAGAGAGAGAGAGAGAGAGTGACAGAGAAAGAGAGAAAGAGAGAAAGAGAGAGAGACAGAGACAGAGACACACAGAGAGAGAAAGACAGACAGAAAGAGACAGACAGACAGACAGAGACAGAGACAGAGAGACAGAGAGAGACAGAGAGAGAGACACAGAGAGAGAGACAGACAGACAGAGACAGAGAGAGACAGACAGAGAGAGAGAGTAAGTGAGTGAGTAAGAGAGAGAATCAATGATCCAGGAGTGGCAGTGACATGACAATTGTTCCAGCCTTTAATTGTGGTGGTGGTAGTATAGTAGCCGCAGTAGTATAGTAGTAGTTGTTATTGTATGCTGGAGGTCAATGAGGAGCTAGCTACATCTGGTTGAACTATGATCCAAAATGTCGCATCATTTCGGACCCGACTCCTAAGAGAGTCTCAACAAACAGTTGCACTATAATAATAATAATATCGTCGAAGATCTCCAGTTCCAGCGTTCACATCTACGATGGAATTGTCACCCAAGTAGAAAGCAGAGACAGTCCAGACACGTCGTATGGAACGGCAGCCAATCTCAACTACATGGGACAAATCCACAGAGAGAGAGAGAGAGAGAGAGAGAGAGAGAGAGAGAGAGAGAGAGAGAGAGAGAGAGTGACAGACAGACAGACAGAGACAGACAGACAGACAGAGACAGACACAGAGTGAAAGAAAAAGAGCGTGAGAAACAGACAGACAGACAGACAGACAGACAGACAGACAGACATACATACATACATACATACATACATACATACATACATACATACATACATACATACATACATACATACATACATACATACATACATACATACATACATACATACATACATACATACATACAGACAAACAGACAAACAGAGAAACATACAGAGAGACAGAGAGAGAGACATACAGACAGACAGAGAAAGAGAGAGTGAGAGACAGAGACAGAGACAGAGAGGAGCAACGTTACATGTAGAACAAGGCACGCGGTTTATTGCTTATCGATACACGTCATAGCAATACACAATACATGGACAGAGTAAGACACTTCCACATGACGCCAGCATTGACGAACGCCTGTTCGCCATGAAACTTGGCGACCAAGGAAAAATGGCTGCCGGGCAAGGCCGGTCGTCTATTTACAGAATTTCCTTAATGTGGCTTTTGTTTAGGATCTTCTGCAGATCGTCTGGCCTACGGGCAGGAATTTGTTAGCTATTCATGCCGAGAAATGCGAGAAACTTCGCGAGAAACTGCATGTTAAAGTGTTTGTTGATGGGAAAATATCGAAAGACGCCATTTTGTTGAGTATTCAACACCTCGTGACGTTGTTAGAGACGGCGTCCAATCGGCAGCCAGGTTTCACGTCACGTGATGCGCAAAAGATGGCGGCCATGTACTGATACGTGCCTTCTAGTTTTAGGGACGATCTAAACACCTTATTAAGCGACTATTCGTTATTTACCTGATTGCTAAGCTATTGTTTGTTAAAGCACACACTGTGAGATACTTGGCTACATTTTGATGGTAATCTTGAGCACAGCAAATCAATGTCATAATTATTATTACTTCTACGGAATCTACGCGACGTTATGCCTACACAGTGGTTACAATAATAATTATTGAAAGTTAAACGACGACTACGGTAAATCTAACGGAGCTGATTTCTCATGCACAGCGGATAGTTCTGAATGTAGTCTTTGTTTTAGCCACGGTTGCGATCTTCACGGTCCAGTTGGTGGTTCCAGCATCTTGGTCCGTTTAGCTGGATGACAATAGCATTGTTCTTCGTCATTCATCCGTTTCAAGGACGTATCGAAATGAAGATTGGATTATCTGCGAAACATTCAAGCGCGTACTTTGATGTAATGGAGCATCGTGTAATGTAATTTTACGCCAATTTCACATAGACCTAGATCTACATGTATATAACTCTTTATCGTTAAGTAAAAGCGTAAGACCACGTGACCCCACTAGAAGATGCAGTCATACCACTACTCCATTATCATAACACTAAACTCCATAAATTCCTAAAGCACGTTTCGAAAGGGCACCAGCTTTCTCGCAAGCGCTGCGTCAAGAGTCATGCGGATAGTAAAAAATGAGTAGTTCCGCGTCCGGTTGCAAGACTTGGTCGGTGGACAGCAGCCGTCTCTAATGACAGGCCAGCGTAATCCGCAAGACATCGGCTAATAACAGGCGCGCTGCAGTCGAGCCGATCGCGAACGGCCACAGTGAATTATATCGTTTGAAGAGACGGAATTGCTGGGTCTTTTATTATCTTATATCTCTGATTCCGCTATCAATAAAGACGTAATAAGCCGTAACAAAGTCGAGTCGGTCATGCAAAGCTATCGCAACGAATCGCCTATCGTTCCGTTCCTGTATTGCATGCTGCTGGCAGTGCTGGGTCATTATGTAGCGCAAGATAACAAAAAACGACTAGTCTATGTTCATTTGAATCATTTTGTATATTTATTTATTTTTGCAGTACATTATCATAAATGTTAATGTAAAAAATATTCACTTTGCGTCTCTCTATTACGGCTGAAAGAGGTTGCTCAAGGACGTGCCATAATGACTGCAGAAAATGTTGCTTGCTCACTATCAATCGAGCGCCTCTGAGTAGAACTGTGCCACTGGTGGCACTCTGCCAGCGCCTGTCCCAAGCCCGGATAAAGGAGGAGGGCGTCGCTAATGGTCTTTGTTGCCACACAGTGACGTTAAACTGCAAATACACACACGCTCTGAATAGAGAGCTTGAAGGGTCGCTACAGTAAATGCGAGAAACAAAATAATAAATAAACAAAATCATGGACTACTGAGTTCCATTTGCTCGTACGTCCATCATGCAAGGCCATGCTTTTTCTGTGGTTGACCCGATTATATGGAATGGCCTCCCTCTTGAGTTGCGCTGTTCCTTAGGTCACTCCCTGACAAATTTTATCAGCATTTGAAAATGTGCAGGAGTCGGAGGCACCGCTGAGTAGTTGCCTTGAAAAGGTTCTACATGTATATAAATACTTGAACGAATGAACGAAGTTTGAAAAAAATCAACCATCGAGCATCACTGCACTCTCACCTTCTCCTCCAGCTCTTCCTATTCCTCGGCTCCTGCCGACACAGCATCCGTGGCCGCATGACCTTCACCGTCTTCTCCTGTGGAGTAGATGGGAATCCCCTCCTCGTTCCAGCTGATGGCTTTCTGTGGTCTGATCCTTTCCGGTGGATAGAGGAACTGTGGACCCGTGTAGAGCGTCAACCGTTCGTCGTACGATCGCTTGTCCTTCTGTCGCTCGTACTTGCTGTACATCTCGATCTTTGCCTGATATGCAGACAGAGACAGACAGAGAATCATAGATAGAGAGACAGAGGAATACAGACAGAGAGAGATACAGACAGAGAGACAGAGTGAGACAGGGAATTGTGACACACGCACAGACACTTTTGTCTTTCTCTATGAAAGACAAAAGTGGGACAGACAAAGATAAAATGGCCAGATAAACAAAGCGAAATAGAGAGAAAGATATACGGAAAGAGAGACAGACCGGCAGAGACAGGGACAAAGCAAGTTAGAGTGACAGAGAGTGAAATAGAAAAATAGCTTACAAATACAGAGGGAGAGAGAAAGAGAAACAGACAGAGAGAAAGAGAAAAAGAGAGACTCCTAAAGAGAGGTGCAGAGAGATATGATTACATATGTATAGGCTATACATAGTATACAGGTATACAAAGAGACAGAACAACAGAGACATAAAGACAGAAAGAAGGAGGGAGGTAGACAGAGTAGGCAAGAACAGACAGAGACACCCAGAGACAGAGATAGACACAGAGACAAAGAGACACAGACAGAGAGAGACACCCAGAGACAGAGACAGAGACAGAGAGACAGAGCACGCGGCTTCATTTAATTTCAGCCAGACATAAATATCACTCAGAATGACGTATATCCGCACAACGCCTCTAGTCCTTCGTGAATTTGCCATCGCTAATTTCCTCGTCTAAATCGCAAGATATATCGCCGCACGACGCCAACGCTCGGCACCGCTAATGCGCAGCTTTTTTCAGGGCACCAGTTAACGCAGGCGCCATACAAATTGCCAGGTTCATGGGCCTCGTGATGCCTCACCTTTCTCTGACGTACCTGCACATTATAAATTGCCGCTACATAAATGTTTCAGCGTGTTGTGTCATCGCGGTTATAGCGTGAAGGTGTAGTAAGAGATCGGGGTAGATTTTGCTCGGCTTCACCCCTTCCCCCCAAGATTCTGGCACAGGAATGCGCAAAGCAGCCTGGCTATAACATCTGGGCACTGCAGGCTTGATGCAATGTAGCGCTGACGAATAAAACTGACGTGACGGTGAGGAATTGAAAAGATTTTCATTACATTAACGAAATGCTTGATGGCATCAGATTTCTTTCCCTAGGGCAAATATATGATTGTCCATGCCTCACCCCAATCAATCAAAGATTGCTTAATGCGCTTGTACAATGTATGTGCACTTGTTATAGCGCCCCTTCAAGCTCTCTTTACTCAGAGGCGCTCCCGAATGCAAAGCGGACACTGCATCGGAGTTTCACGCCGAACTGCCGAGCAATTGTGAGTGAAGGACTTGTCCAAAGTCCTTACGCGGCGAGCTGGATTCGACCCCGAACCTTCCGGCTCCAAGGTAACGACGCCACCACTATACCACCGCGCCCCACAGTACGCAACATGCAAGTAATATACATCTACGTAAGATGCAGACAGGGATCCTTAGACATTGTATAGACGGCCGTGTCTTCTCTACACAAAGGCGCTCTATTATACAAAGATTTCTTAACTAAGTGACCATCGGGAATCGAACCTGGAGCTTCAGTGAAAGACAGAATCGCGTGGGACGAACGCTCTACCCAGTGCAGCTAACTAGGCCATCGCCAATAAGAAGATGCTCAACGAAGAGTTCGGCTTGATTCCGAGGCAGATCAGAACGCAGAGCATGATGGGAGATTAGGAGTCGGCTCATTGGATGGATTGGCGACTTTTCGAATCAATTAAATCCTGATCTGATAATATTGACAACGCTTCTTTTCCAGCGGATGGTGGGTAGGTTGGGTGGGGTGGGTAGGAGTGGGGGTGGGGTGGGGGTAGGGTGGGGTGGGGAGGGTGGTTTCTTCGTATCATCTTCTGATTCTCTTCCGATCTGAGAATGACATCAATTTTCCGCTAGGATTGCTTTTCCGACTTATCGCATTTACCAAGCAGCAGGGTAAAGTGCGTTAGAACGGAGACAGATGAAGAAAAACAGATCCACTCCATGTAGGAGGAAGGAAAGAGGGAGGAGGAGCTGAATAAAGAGGAGACGAGGAGGAGGAAGAGAAGGGAGGAACAATAAGAAAAAAGAGTTGAGGAGGAGGAAGAGCAGGATGATGAAGAAGAGGAGGAGGAAGAAGAGAAAAAACTAAGAAGATGACGATAAAGAAGAAGAGGGGTAGGAAGAGGAGAAGAAGAGAAAGAAAAGGAAGAGGTCAATAAGAAAAAGAGGCGGAGGTAGAAGGGAAAGAGGTGGAGGAGGAGGAGGAGGAGGAGGAGGAATACGAACAAGAATAAGAAGATGACGATGAAGAAGAGGGGAGGAAGAGGAGAAGAAGGAGAGGAGGATGGGAGGAGGATGGAATGGAGGGAAGGGAAGGAGAAGGGGAATGGGAAGGGGAATGAGAAGGGAAGGGCCAGGGAGAGGAAAGGAGAAAAGTAAGGGTAAGAGGAAGGGTGAGGAAATAGAAGGGAGAAAGTGGAAAGGGAGGGGGAAAAGGAAGGAAAAAGAAGTAACTGTCTACTGACCGGTGCCCCGGCGAATCGTTCCTGGATTTTGTCAACGTTGCTGTAAGAAAGAAAAACAAGAAAAGAGACTTCAAGAAAACATCGATAAACATCACGCACACTGTTCAGACCACGAACGTTTGTCTGTTTGTCTGTTCGTCTGTCTGTCTGTCTGTTTGTGTGTCTGCACGGATATAATTATGCAGGAGTGTATTATGTACGTTTGCATGTGTGCGCATGATTGTATTGTATGTATTGTGTGTGTGTGTGATGCCTTGTACCGTAGGCAGTTGAATTGCATAAAACCAGTTTACTATTTCAGATCACAGTATTGCATTGCACGTACCATACTCGTTGCGAGTACTTCTCGTGGCATACTAGTTATAATATTCAGCATGTGCATTCGTCCTGTATATATAATAAGTGCACAATCGGATCGCACTCGAGTGCAAAGACACAAGATCTGTACCATCGTTAATTAAGCTCAAGATACATTATCCATATCATATCCCCGTTCGTCTATAACGCCATCAAAAGCGAACCTGTCAAATTAATTAGCAACGCTTCGGCTTCGAAAGCCACCGCACGGTCGCCGGAACGTTTACCCGGGTTTATCAGATCTTGGATTAGTGCAAAATCGATTGGCTTGGCCCACTGTAGAACAGTTACTGTGTAAGCTACTAAGTTGGGTTAGGGCGCAATGGCCAAGTGGTTGAGCGATCGAACTCTACCCACTGAGAGTTACTACAGGTTCGATCACGCTTCACCTCTGAGACAGTTATGGTCTTTGCGCAAATCCTTCACTCACAATTGTTGTATATAGTCAAGAAGCGCCAACGAGTACTTTATTCTAGAGCGCCTGTAGATGTTTATGCAGTAGTAGGGGCCAAGACACAATGGTCACATTAAAATTTAAGCAAGAGCTTTAAAATGTAGAGCAGGAAATTCAGAACACGTTCATTATTAATTTTCATAGAGGTTTACAAATATAAATTTTTCAATTTCAATTCGTATAGGCTCATCATTTGCATCTCAGTGCTTTCGTGCGAAGACATTTTTAAAAGCCAAAAAGTACCGTAGTATAGTTTTAAAATGTCACTTTTCTGGGTAAAGTGTTCCTCTTGAGCCCCCCCCCCCCATATGTGGGGGCCCATGGGACATGGATCGATGTTTAGTTACTTAGCCTGATCATTCTGAATGTGGGTAGCACAGCGACCTAGCACTGCCATCTATAGTTAAGGGATGAAAAATATTTTGTCATTAAGTGAACTCAATTGCAGTAAATGCATTTGTTTCATTAGAACAAAATCCATTGTAGGCGTTCGACTAAAGTCACCGGATATTGAAATGAAACGCTACGTCCATTAGGACACATTTTCCAACTCTAATTATAGCAAATGGACTCATTTATCCCAGTTACGTCATTACTAATCAATCTCTCCAATGAACCCAGTGGATGTGTGAATGCATTTTTTTAAATCTCGGTCACAGGTGCGAATAGATATTAAAAGTCTGTAGCGCATGTTCCATCAACCAATATGCAATTATGCATTTAGGCTTTACTAATAATAAGCTAATCTATTTTAGTCTTAACTAGTCAGAAAAGAAGATTAAACTGGAGCGCTAGCTGGCTGGATAATGGATGGATGACTATAAATAGTTGGAAAAGAAATGTAATTAATTCCCTGTTGCCATCGGTGTTTATAATAATTCTAATAATAATGTCAGCACTGGCACTCTGCTCTCACTAACTGCAAACGTCTTTATCGATTATCATCCGTTTGTTATATAAACCCGGTATCAGACAAATTAAAGCAGATAACAAAGTAAAAAAACATGTCTTAATAAATAAAAAAATAAACAAATAAATAAATCAATCAATCAATAAATCAACCGATCAAAATGTATACTAGCGCTCCGTTTTATCTCTACTCAGAGGTGCTCCATGCAGTCCCAGGCCATGCAAGAAAACATACAGTTGGTGAGACTCAAGGGAGATATATAACACAATACATTCATTCATTCCGAAAATTTATATATCGCCCTCCAAGAAACTACGCAGAGGCGCTCCAGATACATTATACCGCAGCACAATGCGTTGGTATATCACAGCTTCAGGGCCCCGGCTGAATAACAACAATGGAAGAAGCGCCAGGGATATGAAGCAAGGCCCCGAACAAAGCCTTGTTGTCACTTCATTGTTGACGCCATTGCGACGCCCGGCCGCAGCCGCCATTATTTATCTGGCATTCCGGCGCTCGGTGCTTAGCGACCGCTGTTGAAAAACACCCGACTTCCGGAGCGGGGGTTCCGTCGAGGAATCCGGTCAAATGGCTTCTTAAGCCTTGCAGATCGTTCATCGTATGGAAGCGGAGTTGCGGCCGAGGAGAGGAGATGAGATCGGTGAATAACGACGGGGAAGAGTGGGGTAGGATGAGGAGAAGGTGGAAGATAAGGTTGGGAATGGGAGAAGGTGGAGGAGGGTAGGAAGGGAAGGTGAAATAGTAGGAGAATGGTAGGAGGATGAGGCGGAAGAGGAGATGGAAGAGGAGGATTGGGATCGAGTGTGGAGGAGGAAGAGGTGAGGAAGGGGAAGGAAGAGGAGGAGAGCTGGTAAAACACTGAGGAGGAGAAGGAGGAGGAGGATAACGAGGAGGACGAAGAGCAGCAGATGGAACGGCAACTACGAACAAAAGGAGGGAGAAGAGAAGGAGAAGAAAGAAGAGGAAGAGTATGAAAATATGGAGGAGGAAAAAGGAAAAAATAACAGGAACAGAGGGAAACGGAGACCGAGAAAGAGCAGGAAGAGGAAAAAGGAAAGGAAAAAGATTAGAGGGATCATGTGTTGGAGTAGGAGGAGGAGGAGAAGAAGAAGGAAGAGGAAGAGCAGGAGGAGGAGGAGGAGAGGGTGAGATGAAAATGAGGCGTTCATTTTGGAGGTATTTAGACCTCATGTGAAACAAATCCCTGTGCAATCAGAAGGCAATTTGATGTTGGGATATTGCCGCTAAACTCCCCGCAGCCGAACGTTCGACTCGCTGACGTGCAAAATAGTGACATTAAATCCGACCAGCTCACTTGACCATTATGCAGTCAAGTTTCCATTACTCTGATAATACTTCCGACACATGTAACGTATCGTAATGTATTCTGCCATTTATATAGCGTATTTAGACGAAGGTGTCGAAGGAATAAAAGAGAGAAAATGAAGGAGTGCAAAAGACAGAAAGAAGACAGAAAGAATGAGAGAGAGAGAGTGAGAGAAATAGACAGACAGACAGAGACAGATATAGAGAGACAGAGAGAGACACACATAGACAGAGAGAAAGAATGAGAGAGAGAGAGAGAGAGAGAGAGAGAGAGAGAAATAGAGAAATAGACAGACAGACAGAGACAGATATAGAAAGACAGCGAGAGACACATAGACAGAGAGACACAGAGAGAAACATAGAGAAAGAATAAGAGAGAGTGTGAGAGAAATAGACAGACAGACAGACACAGATAGAGAGACAGAGAACAGAGAAAGATACACATAAACAGAGAGACGCAGAGAGAGAGAGACAGACAGACAGACAGAGACAGAGAGAGAGAGAGAGAGAGAGAGAGAGAGACAGAAAGAAAGACAGAGGCACAGAGAGAATACGATAGAATGCGATACAGAATAGTCTAACAGAGGAACAGAGAATAACTGAGTCAAGCCCATCTTACACACCAACACACTTATACTCTGGCCTCCGCTACATACAATCCTCCCTCTTCCTCTTCGCATCCATCAATCCCACGGCATATAACTGCTCCTCAGCGCTGCATTATAGATTACAATTTCAACTTAATTTCTGGCGTAACTAATCTTTCCGTCCACCCATCAGAAACTCGTTTTAAAATGCATAATAAACGCAGCCCACGTTGTTGTTCTACACTTTCCTCGGACCCGTATTATACACACTGCAGTATACTTCTTCACAAAACCTTTTGCATTATTCAGCAGATATAGTACGGGGAAACAACTTCGCCAGTGGACGCTACAACAGGAGGAGTATGCGTTGCGTCTTCCGAAGCGCGCGAACATAAAACGAGCGGAGCAGACGACAGAGCAATCTATCATCATCATCGTCGTCGTCGTCGTCGTCGTCGTCGTTGTTGTAGTCGTCTTAGTCATCTTTTATGCATGGATACTTACTCATCGGGTCCCGGTTGCAGTCGCTTCAGTCCGCCTTTGCTGAAAAGAAACAACGGAAGATCGAGTGTAACGTCCACTGATGTTGGAAGCATTATATAGCGCCATGCAGGTTTTTGTTTCCCCCTGGGGGGGGATTCTCAGGGTCGGGGGGGGGGGGGGGTGGAGGGTAAGAATGAGACATTAAAGCAATCAGCTTAATATGTCCCTACTTGTCTCTTGCTTTCTCTTATCTTCTGTATCTCTCATTATCTCTGTATGCTTTCTCTGAATTTGTCTCTTCTGTCTCTTTCATGCTCGTTCTCTTTTTCTCTCTCTTATGCTCTTAATTTTCTCACTTCTTTCGAATTTTTTCTCTCAATATTCCATGCTAAATAATTTCTCTGTTACGCCTTTCACCTCTCAACTTCGCTTTCTGTCTCCTTCTGCGTTTTCCTGATTAATATTATGCTAATATCTCTGCTCTCTGTATCTTTTTCTCTCTCTATGTCTGTCTATATCTCTGTCTCTGTTTCTGTCTGTCTGTCTCTGTCTCTCTCTCCCTCTCTTCTCTCTTACGTCCGTATATACCTCTGTATCTGCCTGTCTCTCTTTCTCTCTTTCTCGCCATCCCATATCTATCTGTCTATATCTCTGTCTCTATATGTGTCTGTCTGTCTGTCTCTGTCTCTGTCTCTCACATGTCTGTCTCTGTCTCTGCCTGTCTCTTTTTCTCGCCATCCCATTCCCTATCCATAACCGCTCTCTTTCTGTATCTGTCCGTTCAACTATCTTCCTTCCTATCTCTCTGTCTATCTCTGTCGCTTTCTTCCCCTTCCGTGTCTCCCTTCGTTCTGTAACTGTATACACCCCGGGCATTGAAAGACCTTCACAAAGGCCTCGCAACATAAGCAACAGTTCTTTAAGACGACATGCGATCGTGTCTTACAGCATATACGTGTATCATATGTCCATTGTGTTAGCATCACACGATTTATATACATATATAATATTATATATATATATAGGCTATATAAATCAATGGTAGAGTCGTTATACATGCGGTATAGCGACGGCATCGAATATTATACTGTATTGCATTACCATAGGCGGAAACCTGGACGGAGACTGGGGGGGGGGGGGACGAACGAGTGTGGCCGAAGGAAAGACTGGAGAACTTTTTTGGCATCTGGTCGAGAAGTCAAGAAAATTTTCAATTTTCACCGCCAAAAAAGCTGATGACCTTTTTTTTTAGTCATTTCGCCCAAAAAGTTCCGAAAGTGAAGAAAATGTTTTTTTTTTAGTCGTCCACTACCAAATTCAAAAATTTGTCTTTTTTCACCGGCATAACATAATTTTATGCCTTTTTCTCAATGATTGGGGAGGGGACCAATGCATGGGCCGTCCCCCAACACTTTTATTGGGGGGGGGGGCCGTCCCCTCTATCCCCCTAGGTTTCCGCCAATGTGCATTACACTGCAATCCTAGCGTCATCTAGGATGCGATGTAGTTGGCTTGCTAGACGGTCATGAGAGAGGTTGCGGTTCAAATCCCGATCAGGTCAGAAACTGGTCTCAAGATTTCTGATTCATCTACCACGTAGAAAACTCAGCTATGACGAGTACACCGACCGTACACTGTCAATGGGAAGATGAGACGGCGAGGGAGAGGACTGGTCACCCGCCCTCCTCATATGCCGAGGCTAAGAAAATGATGACGTTAACACTTCATACTTATGGTTACTTGTCTGCGTGTCACTCACGCATTGCCTAGACGGACAATAATATAACTTCAGTTAGAAATAAGATATCTTCATTCTGTAAAAAGTATTTTGAAGAAAAATATCTGTAGAATACGAATAAATAAAAAAGTCAAAAATCGCCATATGACGGGAAATGAACACCAATGTCGCATATGTCAAGCTATTGCCAATTAAAATGGTGAACACTTACCCAACTTTGTTCGCCTGTCTGGCTCTTTCAGCCAACTCCATCATCTGAAATGGATGCATCAAATACATTAAAATAACATAAAATATTTGCATCAAAATTACATATAAATTGAATTTAAGTCAAACAGAAGGCGCATTGAAATTACTTTTAAATTGCATAAAATTACATGAAATTGACATTAAAATACTACATTATACATGTAATTGCGTTACCAGGTACAAGTACACCATGAGACCTGCTACCTCTTCCAGCGCCTCTCTATTACCATTCAGTGCTTTAGGGGAGCTTTTACTCAACAAAATCTTGACGAAGATTAGGCTGTTCCCGAGTAACACCAATCCCACCTATTGTTTTGAACACCTGAGGGACCATAAATATCTGGGGTAAAAATAGTAATAATAATAATATTTTTCTTCAGTTCATCCTCAGTATACACATTAAAGTAACATGTGATCCAGTGTACACTGCATGTACAACGCCCTTTCCTTCGGCCTCGGCTGAGCTACGGCGCTATATAAATTGTCTTATTATTATGAAACGGAAACAGAAACTGAAACCGGTTTCACTTACGTCGAACTGCTGAGCCTTGAACTGTTTCTCGAGATCGTACTTCTCTCCCTCCAAGCGAGAGATGAGACTGTGAAGTTCCTTCGCCTTCTCAGCAAGTTTCGCTTTGTCGAATCCCTCGATTCCCAGCGGCTTTATCCGCTGCGAGAGAATGGCTCGTTTCTCCACCTCCAGTTGCTCCTTCGACTTCCTCCCCCTTCCATCATCAGCCTGGTCCTGAAGAGATATTGAAACGCATGGATGTACAATTGTACCGTGATGAAAAGTTACACACTGTCATTTTTGATGTGATTTAATGTGATCTAATGTCATTTAGTGTAATTTATGGAAAGGTACAATATAATGCAATGTGAATTTATGTTATTAACTGCAATTTAGACGAAATTTTATGTCGTAGGGCCTATTTATTGAATTTTTTACTGTAACTAATCAATCAATCCATTTATTGTAACCATCAACCATAAAAAATTGTCATAGTACAAAATGCTTCACAAGATCGGATGGTAACAAGGAAGGCCCTAATGAATGAGAATCCCGCTAACAGGGACACCTATATTTACGTGTGCAGTTTTAACTGATGGCTAAACGGTTGATATCATGAATTGAATAGTAGGCAAAACAACAGAATGAAATAACAAGTAATGTAGAAAGCTTAACTAAAAAACAACAACACACTTACAAAACAAACAAAAAAACAGTGCCAGTGCTTACAAAGTGAAACATCTTCACAGTCATTAATTAAATAGTCACGTAGTGCTCAGTGTCTTAGCTCTTAGTAAACTTAGTTTGCCTTCATGCGCTGTATTGTGCAAATCGTTTTAGCGTTTTGATTTGGTTTGGTGTTATTTTGTGCCATTTAACACGATTTGATACAATTCAATTTAATTCAACCTGATTTACTGATTACAATGTATGCGTGGGACACTCCAGCGGCGAGATACCCCCAGTTATATAATGTAAAGTCACACAAAGTAAAATAAGTCTGTGTCCAAAGCTACATCTCTTGTTAACCTTAATTCAGTTTGTCCAATATAGAGACACTTTGCTAGGTTCCTGGACTGGACTAAATAAATCCCCATGTCAACAAAAACTCATACATTATAAGTAGATATATTTTCGGAAGACGATCAGATATCAGAAGAAGGACCGTGGAAGATGAAAGGCGCTATAAAACAGTAAATCTCGGCAGCCAATCATTGACCTCGACGGCACATCAAAGAAAGCGGTGCCGACTTCAAAGAAGTGGCCGCCGCTCTTCGGCATCTACATGTAACAGCAGCGGCTACTCTTAGAAGATGCAGCACAGCATCGTGGATTACGAATTGTTTACCTTCTCTTCCTGTCAAAGCAAATTCCGTTTTCGATTTGTTGTCGAACATAAAAGAAACAGAAAAGCAACAGAGTTTTGTCGTTGTTGTTAGAAATTATAAACTGAATTAATTTAAGGTAGAATAGTACAACGACATGTCATAGTCAATCATCATCATCACTGTCGTCGTCGTCGTCGTAATCGTCGTTATCGTCGTCGTTATCATCTTCATCGTCTTCATCGTCATCATTATCACCATCGTAATCGTCATCGTCATTGCATAACCATAACCACGCTTTCTATTGATATCCAAAGACGATTTGTCAAAGTTCTGCAATATGCTACAAAGTTGGCTCAAAGGAAGGGATGTAGGACATTTCCCCCCCTGGACATATTCCCCCCCGGACATATTCCCCCCGGACATTTACCCCCCCGGGACGTTTTCCCCCCCGACCTAGGACATTTCCCCCCCATAAGGTCCCTATTTTTGAATGACTGCACTAACCCTACCACTAACCCAAACCGACCCTCACGATGCCTAACCTGACCCTAACCGACCCTCACGATGCCTAACCTGACCCTAACCGACCCTCACGATGTCTAACTTATGTTAATGAATGACTGCACTAACCCTACCACTAACCCTAACCGACCCTCACGATGCCTAACCTGACCCTAACCGACCCTCACGATGCCTAACCTGACCCTAACCGACCCTCACGATGCCTAACCTGACCCTAACCGACCATCACGATGCCAAACCTAACCAACCCTCACGATGCCTAACCTATATGTACAGAGGGAGGAAATTGTCCGGGGGGTAAATGTCCTAGTAAAAAACGGGGGGGGGGGGAAACGTCCGGGGGGGGGGGGTAATTGTCCGGGGGGGGGAATATGTCCGGGGGGAAATGTCCAGGGGGTAAATGCCCGGCTCCCCAAAGGAAGAGTCCTCAAGGCTTAAAGGCCCCGCTAGCAAGGGTCGCCCTAGAATACAATAAAAAGGTTTTCGGAATATTACTGAAAGTCCATGTTTGAATACTCGTGTGTTTGTGTGTGTGTGTGTGTGTTCGTAAATGTGTGTGTGTGTGGGGGTGTGAATGTGTCCGTGCGTGTTTCGTGTATGAGTGTGTGTGTGTGTGTGTGTCGGTGTGCTCCTGCTAATGTCGTAATCGTACGCTCCAAATTTCTAAAGCGCTGCTCAAAAACCAAGCGAAGGGCACCAGCTTATTTACGAGCGCTGCATGTGCACGTGTGCGTGTGAGTATTTATGTAGCGCATTTATTTTCGTCACCTCGTCGTCGTCCTCTGGTTCAGCTGATCCAGATCTCTTAGTAATGACAAAGTTTGGCTTCGGTGGATTCTTCCATTTCTCAAACTCGGCCATCTTCTTCGCCCTCTCCCTCTGTCGCTTCTCCTCCTCCTCAGACTTCAGCCGCCGCTTCGATTCCTACATCAGCAACATCATCATCATCATCGTCGTCGTCGTCGTCATCATCATCATCATCATCGTCGTCGTCGTCGTCATCATCATCATCGTCGTCGCCGTCGTCATCGTCATTGTCATCATCATCATCATCATCATCGTCATCGTCGTCGTCATCGTCGTCGTCGTCGTCGTCATCATCATCGTCGTCGTCGTCGTCGTCGTCATCATCATCATCATCATAAGCAGCAGCAGCATCCTCATCATCATTATCATCATCATCATCATCATCATCGTCATCATCATCGTTATCATCATCATAATCGTCGTCGTCATCATCATCGTCATCATCATCGTCGTCGTCGTCATCGTTATCATCATCATCATCATCGTCGTCATCATCATCATCATCATCATCGTCATCATCATCGTTATCATCATCATAATCGTCGTCGTCATCATCATCGTCATCATCATCGTCGTCGTCGTCATCGTTATCATCATCATCATCATCGTCGTCATCATCATCATCATCATCGTCGTCGTCGTCGTCGTGCTCAACATCATCACCATGGTCGTCGTCGTCGTTATCATCATTCCATGGAACACAATACACGTTTGTTCTGTTTGAAATAGTTTGGTGAATCTGGTCGTTGAGCGTAAATATGAATTACCTTTAAGTCGTAAAAAATAATGTGAATGAAAAATCCGTACATCTGGTCAAGATATTGGCAATAAGAACTTAAAGGTCTTTTTGGTCCTTCCTGTACATAGACGAGATAGACATTTACAGATTATGTCAGGTATATGTATATATATGACGTTATTCATAGAACATTAGACAAACGTCAAAGATAATAATCATACAAAACGAGACTGGCCGCGTGTAGGGGAGAGGGGACTAGAACAAAACCGGATGCACAGACCTCTGCCGCCCTCCTTCGCTCGTCCTCGGCTGCTCTTTCTGACGCCAACCTCTTCTCCTCGATCTCCCGCTCCTTCTTACGCCTCTCCTACGAAATAACCACCCATCAAAAACACATCACTTATTCAATCAGAACAATAGATTATTATTCAATACGATAATTGCTTAGTATAATTATTGTATGCGCCCATTTATAAAGCGCTTCTCTGAGCAAAAACCTTTCAGAAGCAATCCCAGTCCCACGATCGACCACGAGAAAAAGTCAAGATTTGAGGCAAGGGAAAGATGAGAGAAAGGTGGAGCGAACTGATGGTAGAATTCCATTCCAGGGAGAAGGATCTATGCAGGCAAAGCATCTGGAGTTAAGCGAAGGAAAGTTAGAAGTATGTAAGTAAGCATAATACCAAAACAAGCGCATAATAAATGGAACATCAAAATATGACATAAGCACACAACAGTAATAATACATTATTCTTAATAATGTATTACAAAATTATTTCATAGTAAAGTTTTAACACATTGTGTCATTATAAGTGTACCGGTAATGGATCCCTGTGAGGTGGTCGGAACGCTAAATTTCACGGTTGTGAGGACAAGGTCGTGAATAATATATAGGCCTAATTGTGATTCATGAACTGGAGGGAAAAAACCATGGCGGACATTCTTGTACGTCTTCCTAATTATTTAGCTGTTGCAGTTCAAGCAGAGCCACTCAACAGCAGCCTCATCGGCCTCATGTATACGGATGGGCATTCCGCCCGGAAAGCGAGTTGTTTTCTTCCTAATAATATTCGTTTATTCAAATTCAATCTGACACACCGCAGAACGATTACAGGTACAAGTTATGCGAAATACGGCTAGCTTCGCACGACACGCAGGTCGGCTACAACAGGTTCAGTAACTTAACACTATTTGCCTAAGTGTTGGAACGCTCCTGATCGGCCAAGCCAGAAGTGGGAGGGGCTAACTTATTTTTCAACAGACCCGAGTCAAGCAACACAACAGAAAGCGCCACTGGCAGCTAACAGAAAATTCAAATAAATTTATGCCCTGAGCGAGGCTTGAACCCGGGGCGCGATAATGACTATCAGTTTATCGGCCAACGCTCTCTCCACTGAGCTACGGACCCCCCTAAACCCTTCTCACTATGTTGGCTAGATCTGGGCATGTCCCCTTTCGCGTATAAGTAACTTACATGTAGTTGCTCAATGCACTCGATTGGTCGCTTGAAGTCTCGTGGAGTAGGCTAGTCTAATAGAGGAGCTACAGAATTGCAAGAAAATAAATATGAAATGTGGCATTGATGTAAACGTACGTTTCTCAGTCGTAGTTCCTGGATTTCGTCTTCCATTCTTTCCCTCTCATGTCGATTGCTTTCCAGAAGATCCTTGGCGGTTTCGTCCAGACCCGTTGTTTCTTGACGCTGAGCCTCGCGTCGTTTCTAAAAGACAATATTTAGCATTCTGGTAATGAACCAGAGGGATATAATTGTGGATGATATGATAGGCTTTATAGGAGATTAATTCAGTCAGAAAGACATTTTTATGCTCCTGATAATTGTGAATCATTGTCTACAATACCTTCAGAGCTTTCTCTGCTTCGCTTTCTTCCTCCTTCTTCCTGGAAAGTTAGACAAAATTCAATGACATTATTCAAAAGCTTTCAAGTGAAAGATTACCAACTAGTCTAGCGCGTATACGCACGGACGGTTATGGCTACACTAATAACACCATAATTACACGCGAATGGAAGGAAAAAACATCGTCTGATAGAAGTCCTTCAACAAAAACCAGATGATTAGTAGAGTTTCATAATAGTCTCAAGACAGAGTCTTGGTATCGATAATTATAGGTTTTTATGTTTTGGTTTTGATCTCAAGGTCATTGTGTCGACCTTTTGGAAACTGCCGCAAAGCGAAAGTCTTGTTCTTTTTGAAGCTTTGGCCGTAGTTCTCGGCGAACTGTTCTTAATTCTGGACATATTGCGCTATAAAATTGTCGTGTGCCAGTGTAACTGTAGTAGTAAATAGAAACCGAACAGGAATAACATAATTTATGCTAATGGCCTACCGGTACGCATATAGGCATTCCGTACCCGATTTCGTAGCATTGTCAGCCTTAAGCGCCTTCTCATTGGCCGGTTCCAGATTATGAATATTCATAACCAATGACGTGTTTAGTGCCTTCTCGTGCGCTGTTGTTGCTGCTGTTATTGGCATACGGGGAAAAATGGCCGATTGCAGTGCGCTTAAAGTTATAAGGAGTTTCCATTCGATAGTGAAGTAATCGAAAGTGTGAAGGTAGACTTCAAATCAGAGCAAAAATAAAATGCAAAGGTCACGCGCTACATGCGTTACATGCGTGCCAGCGAATATTTATGTCATCGACCAACTCATCGCTTCAATAATACGCTGTGGTCAATATGTGATGCATTAGGCTTCTGCTTCGTTGAATCAACGCCTCCTGCGATACCAAAAATCAATCCTGCGCTACAGAAGTCGTTACATTAGATTTCACTAGACTTCAGTTGACTAAATTCGCACTAGTTGAAATTAGTGTTCCACACATTCCCAATTGAAACTTTAAAAGCTATACGTTTATTCAGTTTTAGTGAACTGTCTCATTTTCTATGTCTACTGTTCGACAACCAGTAGGTCTAATCTTTTGAGCTTAAGTACAGTGGTTCATGTCAATCTCAGTTCCAGTGAAAATCATCCTAAATTTTAAAACTAGGCTAGGCCTATGTGTAGTCCATGCGCAATTGCATATAGGCTAGACCTAGATACGTTTTATTAAGATGTGTGACGGTTATCTTTATTCAAATTATTCCAATTTGATTATTTTGAATCATGAATCAAAACTTTTTGCATCCACGTTCAGTCACAGACCCTCTAATTCCACGCTCTGACTTCCTGACAGGAATAGATTTGTTGAAACACTTCTGTACAGTTTAAAAACTAGCAAAAAGGGTCATTGTCCTCCGATTGAAAGTAATTTACCATGGAGAATTGGAAAGGAAAGAAGGGGTTGTGGCGTTATGCAGTTCTAAAATTCCTTAAAACAGCCCTGTAAGAGTGAACGTTACTGCTGAATTATGAATAGCCTAAGTAGGCCTACCAATAAAAGCATTAATATGAAAGCAAGTAGCCTTATGGCTTTTCATAATAGAAAGGCATTTGCTAAAAGCCTCAGTGTTACTCTGTTATCATTGCTCATCAATAAATAATATAATCTCCATTCAAAAATACGGTTGACAGGCCGCAATCTATAGTCTAATGACAACTTGTCACGATTCAGACATAGCGAAGTCCAAACATTTACAGCTTGACGTATACCTGCCAATTGCTTACATTTTAAATACAATTATTAAACTAAAATCGGGTGTTTAAATTTTTGGGTGAGGCAGTATTATAATAATTTTCGTCTATTCAACAATCCGGTTGAAAGACCGCAATCGGTTACAGCGTACAATTACGCAGTTGAAACAGTTTGCAGGTACTCAGATTACAGAATACATAAATCTTAACTGCTCAGACAGCTTGCAATAGGCTACATGGAGCTAAAAGCAGCTTAATTACAAAGCATATCCGCCCAATAATAAATCACGCAACGCATCTTTATCCCATTAGACTATGTGCAAACTGTTTGGTGTAGGCTATCTATTTAATAAAGCACTTTAGAAATCTTAGCAGGTTACTGCCATAGCCTACTAGGCCTAATGAACGCGAAGGCTGCGAGTCATTAAACATAATAGCCTAAGATTATTGATATCGCCAACGCAAGCCGCAAAGTCTGTAAACAAAACGTGCTTAATGATGTCACTGGTTATGAATATTCATTATATGGGATAGGCCAATGAGAAGGCGCTTAAGGCTGACAATGCTACGAAATCGGGTACGGAATGCCTATATGCGCCGGTACAGTGTATGGACTGGAAACTGGGACCATAGTTCAAGAGTTGCTTATAACTATTGCTTAATCCGAAATGTATGCTGCCCTGTGGAATTAATATCGAAGGCCTCAGACTTCATTCCTGAACTGTCTAGATTTATTTCCAGGGCTTAAAATGTGGAAAATCACGGGTAATTATTGTCGCTAAACTTTGAATAAGTGAGCTAGTAAATCTAATTTTTTTGCGTAACGTTCTCATAATTATGAACAACCTATACGCCAGTATACAACTTTCCACATCAGCCTATATTGCGTATAACCTTATGTTTGTCTGCATTCAAAATCGTTCTCGACCTATCTAGTCACCCTATTATAATGTAAAATTCAGACATGCAAAGCACATGTAATAGGCTATTCTAACATTCCTCTCTGTATTGCATACCTGCACAAACAGCTTAGTCCTATAGGTTATAAAGTATCGTGCAACATAATATCATTATCTATAATGAAAATACCAAGACAAGACTAGTGTACGTTTTACTAAGCATAACAGATGAGAGCTACAGACCATATAAAATTTATATTAGAAAGAAACATAATTATACCACGTCTGTAGGCTATATGCAGTAGCCTATTCATCAAAAAATACACGATATATCAATCAGACTATTAACAACATTCAGCAAGTTTCAATCGATAAAGTTAAATATCGTAAGTGAAGAGAATAATAATAAAAATAAAAATTACGACAAGAAATCTACTTCCACTAAATACTAAATAGACAATAAATTATTGTCGAACATACAAAGTATAGGCATACCGTTCCAATTAAATAAATACGACCAAAAAATCTACTTCCACTACATATAGGCCTAGAGCAGGGGTTCTCAAACTTTATTTTTAATGTACCCCCAAGTAAAAAAGTCGAATGATGGCGTACCCCCCGCAAAGTCATATCAGAAAGATCTATGTCATTGCTTAGTCTTCATTGCAGTGACAACTAAAAAGTCCTTTTAATCATTGCATGGTGTATAGGCCTACCCTATTAGAGCCGTACAGCCTACTTTGAGCAAAATTTAAAATATGCAGAGTTTTAATTATGCAATCCTATCAACAAAAAAGGGAAATTGGTCTATAATCTCTGTAAGAAAGAGCTAACCTATAGCGTTATATTGCTGTGTGCTTGTTTTGACTAGCACTGATTTAAAAAAAGAAATTATCTGGTTTTATTATCTAATTCAATTTCAAACTCAAATTTATTCCCATATTTATTTTTATAGCAAGAATATGTAGTTTAAAAACTTGTTTCAAACAGATATATAAATTTAATTATATGACGTGCTGAAAGGAATCACACATTTTAAAGTTCGACCCGAAATTATTCTTTAGAATTCAGCTATTATAACCTACGCTGAGAATTTCTGATTTTGGTTCTTTCAACCATTTATACATTAATTTGTTTCAAATTTACAGTGACAGGCCTAAACGTTGCAAGTACTGTAATATAAACTTGGTATGTCATTATAATCACATGTTAAGAAATAAATAAATGACAATGATGTTGCATGAAGCAACGTTAAAAATCATTGCTAATCAAACTCAAAGAAAAAATTATATTTCCGAAAATTTTCGCGTACCCCCTAACGGCACCTGGCGTACCCCTAGGGGTACGCGTACCACAGTTTGAGAACCCCTGGCCTAGAGAGTAAAATGTCTAACGTGTTATACGTTTCAAATAGATCAAAATTATTAACCCATGCTGTATGATTAACGTTTCTTTTATCTCATAATATTAAATGTGAGTTTTATTTCGACAAAATCAGACCATCATAACATCATTCCACAACGACGAAGACTTTTCGTAAGAGACATCTTGAAGCGATGACAAGCAAGACGGCGAATTATAATATTCTGCTCAGGTTCGGACTATGACGAGTCGAGTTTAAGTTATAAATTTAAATACCAAATTGTTTAACAATTAGGCCCTATTTAAACTCATTGAAAAATAAGAAAATCAGAATTATCACGATATACGGATAAACAAATTATCAAGAGAACAACTTGAGGGATATTTTGTAAAGTATTAGGTCACCGCTTGATTGTCACCACTATTCTTTTTACTTGTCTGCATTAAAACATACTGTATTTCAAAGCACGGCCTGCATACTTACTTCTTTTCTTCTTCCTCCTCCTCAGCAGACCTGTTTTAACCGATTACAACGACAAAGTGATAACGACTACGACTAATAAGCTGGGAGTAGCGGTACCAACAATTAAGGATCATCTTGATTCAATAGTAAATTATCGCCTTCACTCCATAAAGACACTTGTTTTCTTTGAGAGTAAACTATCTACTAATATTTAAAAACCGTCCATCACAATGCACACCAATCAGGGGCACTCCCAGTGCGAAAGACTCAGAGAAAATAAATAAGTTTTAAGACGGTGAGAGATGTGCTTCAGGCACAATTTAATAGCGAATGGCGTGTTAATGGGGATAGCTGATTTAAAGCGCACGACCAGTGAAGGTAAAAGCTCGAGTTTGGCCGAAGCTGTACTTGCTCGCGGGACAAGGAGATCGTGTAGGAGGCCGGTTAACAGTAACTGTTGCTACTGATCATTGGTCAAAACAAAATAAGCGTATCTCGCGATCATATAATCATGGTCGTTCAAAATAGTGTAATATCGAATCAAAGCGGATGTAGCCACGACTTTTTTCAAGCATTCGCTTGGTGGCACTAGCTACCTTGAGACACCAACGTCAAACAGGCTTTTAACTTCTAGGCCAAAAGGCCCAAAACACGGAAATCTGAGCAACAAATTATTATCAAGTCTAATACCGCAATTAAATTTCAAATGTCTGAAGTGCCGATAGCAAGTTATACGAAAGACACTGGTGTAGACATATACAAAAGAACAAATGTCCTGTTATTGCACTGCCTAGGAAACTCGTTTTCTTAGAATTGATTAGGCTATTGTTAGGTCTACAACTTTTAAGATTTCGCTGTGACAGATTAAAATTTCTTCTGCTACACTGGTCCTGTTTTGGTACATCATTCAACGTTGTAATGTAGTCTAATAAATTATTGCAGATGCACATAATATTATTAATCTATTAATTCTTTTTGAACATTTTCTATCTTCTATCTAGCCCAAAGCTGCGACATAATAGATTCTGGATCTTGACGAAACTATTAGCTTTCTCTTTTTTTCTCTATCTAAGCTACTACTTTTCTTTTTTCTCTTTTCATCTTTTTTTGCTCACTCGCTTTCTTTCTTTATCTCTATCTTTTCTATCACTTTTCCTCTATCCTTTCTGTGCGTACAATACACTTCCACATTTAAAAACTGCGCCAAATGATTCAAGGAAACAAAAATAATTAGATAACCTTTCATAAAACGGCAGTGAAACCCATTGGCGAAAGCTAGTTTCGTCAATGCTATCAAATGCATTTGCTATATCGCACCACTTCCTTAAATACCGATCTTCAAACATAACAGACGTTCGTGATAAATCCCAAGATATCTTATCCCACCCACTGCAAGATGCTTGGCCTCAGTGATAACGACTTCGCGCTAGGCTCTGAATTCTGCACTTAAAACGCACCTACACTGAAGTGAACCACTTAGGATAAAAAAGACTCTGTGATGCTCTCTTGACGAGGCCAAACCAGGTGATATAAGGCAGAATAATAATTATTGTTATTAGACAGAGAGACAAGTGGAGGAGAAGGATCCGAGTGGCTGACCCTCGCCAAAGGGATCAATTCTAGCCTGAAGGAGAAGAATTATTATTATTATTATTATTATTATTGGCAGGCTAGTCAATTTCTACAATTTATGGGACTCATTTTCTGAGAATGGTTTAAAAAAAACTTAACAGTAAATCTTGTGTAGCAAAAATTGAGGTGAGCAACTCGCAACTCACCGCTTCTGATCTTCCTCCTCTTCTTCTTCCTCCTCTTCCTCGCTGAAATTTAAAAAAAACATCGACATCTGAAATGGCTTCCAGGAACATAATAATAATATTAATCCATGGAACTGTTCAAGTGTTGTTTATACTTATTTCAGTGTCTCTATTCATATAGCGCTAGTGTTAAACAAGGATAAGAAAAGTCGATCGTGAATGTTTCCTTAATAACAATGCAAGATCTGAGTGATTGTAGGCCTATGTGTATACAAAAGGACAGATACTATTAAAACAAGTGTGGTTGTGTCAGAATGCCTTATCTAGCTTTCATTCTGCTTAGATAAACATTCATGCTGATATGGAATTAATAATTCATCGTCTTAAGAATAGGCTATAGGTCTATATCATCCTCAGGGTAACTTCTCAAAGGTGATTCCTACTCCAGCCAATCAGCGACAATCTACCAGCATCAGCATATCCAGGAAATCCATTCATTCATTGCATCAATTGATATAGCGCTGCTTCGTTAAGCCCATTCAGAGGCACTCCCAGTCCAACCACGGTGATATAAAAAGTTTAAAGAAATCTGTAAAACACTTATGACTAAGCTCTAGGTAACAGGCGTAACTCCAACAGGAGACTATTCCAGACAGATGGACGTATACAACTGAAACAGTAAAACTTGGCTAGTTATATATATATATAATACTTTAAACTATTATAGACCTAGATTAGGTATAATTACTTACTTAGTCTCAGCTGCAGGCCTTGACAAATCTGACAAATGCTACTGAATTGCCATGCTGTATTTTTCGCAATTTTGACAATAATTTATTGTAATGAGTATTTTTAAACTATATCACTCTAATAATAGATCTAATGTAATTATTAGTTTATCAGATTGTAGATAATTATCTGACCTGTGGCTGGCTTCTTCGTCGTCAGACATTCTGTTCGACCTTGAAGCAAAGACTACAAAAAATACAAAATGCAATTTAGACCAATTAAAACAATTAATTAATTAATTAATTAGCAACGTGCTTAGTGTCCGATGCTCGAGTAGCGAGATGCAGTCGTATGCAAATCAGACCCAAGAAATCAGTTCAGAGGTCATCAGGTCAGTCCACTCCGATACCCGGACGCATATAGGCATTCCGTACCCGATTTCGTAGCATTGTCAGCCTTAAGCGCCTTCTCATTGGCCTATCCCATATAATGAATATTCATAACCAGTGACATCATTAAGCACGTTTTGTTTACAGACTTTGCGGCTTGCGTTGGCGATATCAATAATCTTAGGCTATTATGTTTAATGACTCGCAGCCTTCGCGTTCATTAGGCCTAGTAGGCTATGGCAGTAACCTGCTAAGATTTCTAAAGTGCTTTATTAAATAGATAGCCTACACCAAACAGTTTGCACATAGTCTAATGGGATAAAGATGCGTTGCGTGATTTATTATTGGGCGGATATGCTTTGTAATTAAGCTGCTTTTAGCTCCATGTAGCCTATTGCAAGCTGTCTGAGCAGTTAAGATTTATGTATTCTGTAATCTGAGTACCTGCAAACTGTTTCAACTGCGTAATTGTACGCTGTAACCGATTGCGGTCTTTCAACCGGATTGTTGAATAGACGAAAATTATTATAATACTGCCTCACCCAAAAATTTAAACACCCGATTTTAGTTTAATAATTGTATTTAAAATGTAAGCAATTGGCAGGTATACGTCAAGCTGTAAATGTTTGGACTTCGCTATGTCTGAATCGTGACAAGTTGTCATTAGACTATAGATTGCGGCCTGTCAACCGTATTTTTGAATGGAGATTATATTATTTATTGATGAGCAATGATAACAGAGTAACACTGAGGCTTTTAGCAAATGCCTTTCTATTATGAAAAGCCATAAGGCTACTTGCTTTCATATTAATGCTTTTATTGGTAGGCCTACTTAGGCTATTCATAATTCAGCAGTAACGTTCACTCTTACAGGGCTGTTTTAAGGAATTTTAGAACTGCATAACGCCACAACCCCTTCTTTCCTTTCCAATTCTCCATGGTAAATTACTTTCAATCGGAGGACAATGACCCTTTTTGCTAGTTTTTAAACTGTACAGAAGTGTTTCAACAAATCTATTCCTGTCAGGAAGTCAGAGCGTGGAATTAGAGGGTCTGTGACTGAACGTGGATGCAAAAAGTTTTGATTCATGATTCAAAATAATCAAATTGGAATAATTTGAATAAAGATAACCGTCACACATCTTAATAAAACGTATCTAGGTCTAGCCTATATGCAATTGCGCATGGACTACACATAGGCCTAGCCTAGTTTTAAAATTTAGGATGATTTTCACTGGAACTGAGATTGACATGAACCACTTACTTAAGCTCAAAAGATTAGACCTACTGGTTGTCGAACAGTAGACATAGAAAATGAGACAGTTCACTAAAACTGAATAAACGTATAGCTTTTAAAGTTTCAATTGGGAATGTGTGGAACACTAATTTCAACTAGTGCGAATTTAGTCAACTGAAGTCTAGTGAAATCTAATGTAACGACTTCTGTAGCGCAGGATTGATTTTTGGTATCGCAGGAGGCGTTGATTCAACGAAGCAGAAGCCTAATGCATCACATATTGACCACAGCGTATTATTGAAGCGATGAGTTGGTCGATGACATAAATATTCGCTGGCACGCATGTAACGCATGTAGCGCGTGACCTTTGCATTTTATTTTTGCTCTGATTTGAAGTCTACCTTCACACTTTCGATTACTTCACTATCGAATGGAAACTCCTTATAACTTTAAGCGCACTGCAATCGGCCATTTTCCCCCGTATGCCAATAACAGCAGCAACAACAGCGCACGAGAAGGCACTAAACACGTCATTGGTTATGAATATTCATAATCTGGAACCGGCCAATGAGAAGGCGCTTAAGGCTGACAATGCTACGAAATCGGGTACGGAATGCCTATATGCAAAGCTTATATCTGCTGTTCCTATAATTATATGTGTTCGGGCGCCTATGGGTATTAGTCAGTATAGCTTTATGTGCTTCAAAATACCATACCAATTATTTTCTAAGGATTGTGAGACGGCGGATTCCCGAGTGCATATAGGCATTCCGTACCCGATTTCGTAGCATTGTCAGCCTTAAGCGCCTTCTCATTGGCCGGTTCCAGATTATGAATATTCATAACCAATGACGTGTTTAGTGCCTTCTCGTGCGCTGTTGTTGCTGCTGTTATTGGCATACGGGGAAAAATGGCCGATTGCAGTGCGCTTAAAGTTATAAGGAGTTTCCATTCGATAGTGAAGTAATCGAAAGTGTGAAGGTAGACTTCAAATCAGAGCAAAAATAAAATGCAAAGGTCACGCGCTACATGCGTTACATGCGTGCCAGCGAATATTTATGTCATCGACCAACTCATCGCTTCAATAATACGCTGTGGTCAATATGTGATGCATTAGGCTTCTGCTTCGTTGAATCAACGCCTCCTGCGATACCAAAAATCAATCCTGCGCTACAGAAGTCGTTACATTAGATTTCACTAGACTTCAGTTGACTAAATTCGCACTAGTTGAAATTAGTGTTCCACACATTCCCAATTGAAACTTTAAAAGCTATACGTTTATTCAGTTTTAGTGAACTGTCTCATTTTCTATGTCTACTGTTCGACAACCAGTAGGTCTAATCTTTTGAGCTTAAGTAAGTGGTTCATGTCAATCTCAGTTCCAGTGAAAATCATCCTAAATTTTAAAACTAGGCTAGGCCTATGTGTAGTCCATGCGCAATTGCATATAGGCTAGACCTAGATACGTTTTATTAAGATGTGTGACGGTTATCTTTATTCAAATTATTCCAATTTGATTATTTTGAATCATGAATCAAAACTTTTTGCATCCACGTTCAGTCACAGACCCTCTAATTCCACGCTCTGACTTCCTGACAGGAATAGATTTGTTGAAACACTTCTGTACAGTTTAAAAACTAGCAAAAAGGGTCATTGTCCTCCGATTGAAAGTAATTTACCATGGAGAATTGGAAAGGAAAGAAGGGGTTGTGGCGTTATGCAGTTCTAAAATTCCTTAAAACAGCCCTGTAAGAGTGAACGTTACTGCTGAATTATGAATAGCCTAAGTAGGCCTACCAATAAAAGCATTAATATGAAAGCAAGTAGCCTTATGGCTTTTCATAATAGAAAGGCATTTGCTAAAAGCCTCAGTGTTACTCTGTTATCATTGCTCATCAATAAATAATATAATCTCCATTCAAAAATACGGTTGACAGGCCGCAATCTATAGTCTAATGACAACTTGTCACGATTCAGACATAGCGAAGTCCAAACATTTACAGCTTGACGTATACCTGCCAATTGCTTACATTTTAAATACAATTATTAAACTAAAATCGGGTGTTTAAATTTTTGGGTGAGGCAGTATTATAATAATTTTCGTCTATTCAACAATCCGGTTGAAAGACCGCAATCGGTTACAGCGTACAATTACGCAGTTGAAACAGTTTGCAGGTACTCAGATTACAGAATACATAAATCTTAACTGCTCAGACAGCTTGCAATAGGCTACATGGAGCTAAAAGCAGCTTAATTACAAAGCATATCCGCCCAATAATAAATCACGCAACGCATCTTTATCCCATTAGACTATGTGCAAACTGTTTGGTGTAGGCTATCTATTTAATAAAGCACTTTAGAAATCTTAGCAGGTTACTGCCATAGCCTACTAGGCCTAATGAACGCGAAGGCTGCGAGTCATTAAACATAATAGCCTAAGATTATTGATATCGCCAACGCAAGCCGCAAAGTCTGTAAACAAAACGTGCTTAATGAGGTCACTGGTTATGAATATTCATTATATGGGATAGGCCAATGAGAAGGCGCTTAAGGCTGACAATGCTACGAAATCGGGTACGGAATGCCTATATGCTTCCCGAGTGGGTGGACAACACAGCTTGCGGCAAATTAAACTAATATAATCCTCGCAATTTAAAAGAAATGGTAAGACAAGTTTTCAACAGATATTACTGCCTACGTTTACGAAAGCCCCACAGCCTACGCTACGCTATCCACGTCACAAGATAGCCTAGACGTAGACAGAAGGAACACAGAAACAGAGAGATAGTCACAGGAAGACAGGGAGAGAGACAGAGACAGAGATAGAGAGAGAGACAGAGACAGAGACAGAGATAGAGAGAGCGGTGCATATACAGTCAAAATCCTGTCTGAAGTCCACAAGTAAGTGTAGACGTATACGCGGAAAATTCTCGACCCCTATTTCCCGATAAGAGGCGGCATCGCCGGTCCGGATTGCTCAGCCTAGGAATGTCTTTAAGCGTAGTGCATCGACGCCAAGCCGTGAGCAGGAGGAGAAGTAGGAGTAGCAGTAGGAAGAGGAGGAGCTTGAGGAGGAGGAAGTGGAATAGGAGGAGAAGAGTGAGATGACGAGGAGGAAGGCTGGAGGCGGAGGAAAGCGGAGCAATAAAAAGCGGGGCTGGGTTGTTCGCTACACTCCCCTTCTCTTTTCAGTGCCAATAGTTTAGAGGCCGAGAAAATTAGTCGCACGAGCAACTATGGTATACACACACATCCGCACATACTTAGATATGTGCACAGTGCATACACACATATATAATCACATAAATTATATGCATACATACATACATACATACATACATACATACATACATACATACATACATACATACATACATACATACATACATACATACATACATACATACATACATACATACATACATACATACATACATACATACATACATACATACATACATTCATACATACATACATACATGCATGCATGCATGCATACATACATACATACATACATACATACATACATACATACATACATACATACATACATACATACATACATACATACATACATACATACATACATACACACATACATACACACATTCATTCTGAGAATTTATATAGCGCCTCTTCAATATATATATATACCTACTCAGAGGCGCTCTCTGCGCTAACTAGCCCAAATGATAATATTAGACATAGCGAGCGAAAAATAACGACACGTTGCAAAACAAAAACGCAGGTTCTGTTTCAATCAATTCCATCTAAAAGAATCTGAAAGAGTCAGCCACTTTTTCGGACTGCAGACTATAGACCTTGGAACCAAAATGGCACCAAACGTTGGCACCAATATCGCCAGCAACATATCAACAACCATGCAAGGATCGACCTCGGACCACAACTCTGACTCTGAAATCGACAATAATCTTGGCTCCATCCCCTTGGTACAAGTCTTGGGTGGATGAATTGATGGATGAATAGATGGATGGTTGGGTTGGTGGATGGTTAGATGGATGAATTGATGGATGGCTAGATGGCTTGCTGGCTGGATAGATGGATTGATGGATGCATGGATGGCTGGATGGATGGATGGGCAGACGAAAGGATTAAAGGAATGGATGAATGAACGAACGGACGAATAGGTAATTATAGAGGAAGAAAGAAAAGCAAAGAGAGACAGAACGAGAGAGAGAGAGAGAGAGAGAGAGAGAGAGAGATGATGATGATGATGATGAGAGAAATTGTTGAAGACATAAGTTCTTTGCAAGAATCCGGAAACCATCTTGGCATATCTCGCATTCAGCCCTTTCATCCCTGCATGCAGCGTCTACGCAAAAACATCATTCCTCACCAACTCTATTCATCTCAGATGTGCCTCAGTCCTTGGCCCACTGAGAGGAGCTTGCCCTTAGGCTGCACACAGCTTGTAAACAGGAAAACAGTCTACCACTCACACTCACACACTCACAAACGTTCATCTAGGTAGCTTATTAGTTCGTTGTCTGGACGACTTGTTTATGGAGAAGGTCTACGAACGCCGCAGAATGACCAAGTTGAGCCAACAAACAGACGAATAGTCAGTCAGTCAGTCAGTCAGACAGGCGGTCATCAGGTCATTGCGTCAAACAGTCATTGAGTCGTTAGGTCCTTAATTCATTCAGTCATCAAGCCAGCAAATCATCGAATGAGTATCTGTATTTGATTAAGCCAGTTAGACAGTCATCAGTCATCTATAGCGATCGGCCTGTCAAAATATTTTCGCCACTTGAACTTGACTCATGACCTCGGGTCTGTCTGTCTATCCACCAACCTTTGAATGGCAGAGGCCATCTGTAGCCCATTGAGGCTGGTCATCATTCGGGGAATACTCGAGAAGCGGGGATACGGGAAGTTGGCTAAGTTGCAACCGGACACTAAGTCTTCTAGACTGCGGGTAATACTCTTAAAACCCAAAGAAAAGAGAGAAGATGCATTCAGTCCAAAACTAAATAACAGACTCTACCTCCATTCCCAACTCTTCAAGAATAATATCTACCATAATCCACTGTATATCCTCCAAGTTTCTCGACCTGATCTCTGTCTCTGTCTCTGCCTCTGTCTCTGTGTCTGTCCCTCCATCTCTCTGTCTCTGCCTCTCTGACTCTGTCTATCTCTGTCTCTCTGTCTTTCTGTATTTTCTGTATCTCTGTATTTATGTCTATATACATGTACACACATGCATATCAGTCTGTATGTCTCTCTCCATCTGTGTGTGTATCTGTCTGTCTGTATATTTGTATGTCTGCCTCTGTCTGTCTGTATGTATGTCTCTCCCTCTCTCTAGTCTCTCTCGCAGACGAATTCTATTCTTCCGTTCGTGACGTGACGTAGCGGTAACGAATAGCTACATGTACAGTATGCTCTTCTGCGCTTAGCTTTCGAGTAGCGTTTGATAAGCGTAGGGTACCCCCGACGCCAGTCTTTACTCTCATTCTGCGAGATACGCTGCAGCACCGCTTGCAATCAATTTCTTCCGTGCTCTGCAAAAGACGCAGGAGGCGGTGCGGCCGAAGGAAAGATAAGACTGCAGACTGAAGCACGTTGATAGTTAAATGGGAAAACTTATTTTAATCGAAACGTTGTTCAGTCTAGTGACTCTAGTCTAAAAATGTAAAAAGGCATGCGCCGTCACAAAAAACCACTTTCGCTGCCATTGCTATATCCATCTTGGTCGTCGTCGTCGTCATCATCATCATCGTCGTCGTTGTCATCATCATCATCATAATTTTTTTCATTACCCAAACTCTAAACTGCAGATTTTGTGCCTTGTTGCGTTTGCTAACGCGCCTGTACAATAAAGTAGTAGTAGCAGCAGTGGTAGAAGTGGTAGTAGTAGTTGTTGTTGTTGTAATAGTAGCAATAGTAGTGGTAGTAGCAGTATCAGTATTAGTAGAATTAGTAGTAACATCTGTAACAGCCGCAGCAGCAGTAGCAGTAGGACGAGGTGGAAGAGGAAGAGAGGTATACTTGTATAATATATACACGTATTTAGATACTCGTATCCAGAAATATTTAAACATACATGTATAGTCTATGGAAACGTTTAAATGTGCACGCATAATTGTAATCATACACATATACAAACGTACATTCATACATGCATAATCATATTCAGTGATACATATAGGCCTACACATATACGAACGTTCATTCATACATGCATCATCATATTTAGTGATACATACATGTAAACAAACATATACAATGATTGAGTTCATGCATACATACACACATGCATTGCATACTTACATACTCACCTATGCAACGAGTACATACATTCATGCATACATGTACATACATGTATACATGCACACATACAATTGAATTCCTGGGTGCATGCATGAGATAATACATGCACACATGAATATATACATGCATACATACATATATAAATTTTTACATACATATATTTTACATACACACATACATACACATATACGTACATACATACATCCATACATACATACATACATACATACATACATACATACATACATACATACATACATACATACATACATACATACATACATACATACATACATACATACATACCTACATACATACATACATACATACATACATACATACATACATACATACATACATACATACATACATACATACCATACCATACATACATACACACATACAAACAAATGTACATACATGCATACATGCATACATACAGACATACACACATACATACATACACACACACAAGCACACATACACACATACACACATACACACACATGCATGCATACATACATACATTTTTATAGACATACGTACATACAATGTCATACATACATAATACATACATACATACATACACATACATACACATACATACATACATACATACATACATACATACATACATACATACATACATACATACATACATACATACATACATACATACATACATACATACATACATACATACATACATACATACATACATACATACATACATACATACATACATACATACATACATACATACACACATACACACACATACATACACAGTACATACACAGTTACACACACGTGCATACATACATACCTCTGTGTAGAAGTTTCTCAAGAGTCTTTCAGCCCTGGTCCACTAAGCGGAATGTAGCTATGAGGCAGGTGCGGCTTCGTGTACGGCCTCTACCTCGGATGTTAGAAGCCGACAGACCCTCGAACAATCCGGAAGTGGAACTTATCGTCTACCACGACGGTCGGTGGGAGGTGGGGGGTGCGCACGCAGATCCAACAACACTCACCGGGGCTCTCTTAGCTAAGTCGCCCTATCGCTGTGCTCAACGGGGAGCGACCATGTTCGACGTGAGGGGTGACAGGACGGTTCCTTGATAGATGATAATTAATTTATTCATTTGTATAGTGCCAGTGTGCCACTTCTTGGGACTGCTCAGAAGTTCTCCCGGCTCTAGCGTGGCAAAAATTGCATTCTTGAGTTTAGCAAAAATGCTGCTGTATATATGAGTCCCATGAAGCAAGAAAAGCTAATGCTGTGGAGGCCATTCCAGACATAATAAGCCTACATTTATTGGAAGTCAAGCAATGCAATATAAGTCATCTTAATGCTATTCGCAGCGAAGGGGTTAAAATTAGTTAAGATCAAGTTAAATACGGTACGGCAGTATCAACGCATTATGGCTCTGTAGCAGCTAAAAGATTGCACTCTATGAGACAATTACGGATGAAGTTTGGCTTTTAAAAGCTGTTTAGATTGGCGTCTGCGTTTCCCCGTTCTGAACTCACAAGTTTAGCGACATCTTGTTTACATTTGAAGTCGTTAAACTCAACGGGATATTTTTTGTTCACGCTGCTAACCAACCCTTCACCCCTCGGCGCTGCTGAAACTTAATGGACCCGCCCAAGGCTAACGTTCCTTGAACGGCAGAAAGTCTCAAAGCAGAAGTAAAGTTCGTCCCTTAGTCCCACTGCCTCTGTCTCTGTCCTGCTCCTCGCCTCTGTCCCTATACCATTTGCGTCCTTCCACCCTGCATGCATGCATGCCTGGCTCATAAAATTCGCTCACGCGCTTCCGGACGGAGTTACTGGAAAGCGGAAATGGCGGGGAGAGAGTGAGGGAAGGGTTGATGGATGGAGAGAGGGGAGAGAGGGGGAGAGGGAAGGAGAGGCCTGGGCTGGGCGCTGGAAGGCGCGTGAGGCCAGTGTCCCTTCTGCGGCCTGCGTGTGGGTGGAAGGCTGGAAAATTTATAAGAAGGCGAAGCGCTTTCCTTTTATAGAACGTTCTGTAATTGGAGAATGCCAGACAGCGGGTCTGCAGCACCAGGCAGAGAGACAGACAGATAGACATAGACAGTTAGACAGACAGTCAGAAAGACAGACATGGACATAGAGATAGACAGATATAAGGGCGGAGGGACGCACGGACATAGATATACAAATAGTGAGATAGACAGAAAGATGGTGGCATTGTAGAAAGAGGCAGACAGAGAAATTGAGTGAGAGAGACATACATACAGACAGACAGACAAACAAACAGATATAGACAGAGACAATGACAGACAGAGAGAGTCTTAAAGATAGAGCAGGTGACATAGGCAGAATGGTGAGGCATAAAAGGGAAATATAGAAAAGAGGCAAGAGGCGAAGTAAAGCAATGTGCACCGACAAACAGACAAACAGACAAACAGACAAACAGACAAACAGACAGACAGACAGACAGACAGACAGGCAGGTAGACAGAGTGACGGAGAACGATACCGGTAATAGAAAAGAAAACGACGGCAGAAAAATTCAATTCAATCAGTAAACTTCGCTATCGAAAGACTTCACTGCAAAAGAACAGACGTAGTCTATTGGGAGGCGATTATTAATTAAAGGTTGACATTAAAAGAAACAGTGCTTGAAAGAAATTTAGAAGGAAGAAGAAGAAGAAGAACATGAACAAGAGTGGGGTGGGACGTGTTTCAATTCGGGTTGCTTGCAACGTACGGATATGGCTGCAGAATACCCAGAGTTAGTTTTTAAAATTCAGAAATGATTCATTTGTAGGCATGAACCGATAGCATGGCCAGAAGTGAATCGCTTCAGAAAGTGCATCCCGCCTTCTGGAATTCTCTTTTGAGTTTTTTGAATAACGCACAAAAACATCTTATAAACCAGAATGGAATGAAATTGATGGAATGCGGGAAGGAAGGAAAGAATTAAGAGCGAGAAAGCATGGAAACCGGTAAAAGAGGCGGCAAACAAGTAATGAAGGAAGGTAACAGGAATCGTTGAAATTTGGAAGATAGAAGAGGTGACCATGCAGAGATACATTAGAGGCGGCTGAACGAATCATGAATTCTAATATAATTGAAAGTTATGTGATTTATTCGTTGAATGATAGCTCGCAGACATAATTGTTACGTGAGCAGCCATACTGAGAAGATGTTAAGCTCACACACAAACAGACATACAGCCATAAGCACAGATATGTATAGAAGGATCCAGGCAGTAAAGATTCTTTGCAAAAAGAACATACGAATCGAAAAAAGACTGCAGGCTCGTGACGGACAGATTATTCTGTGTGCCTGACAGGCAAGCGCACAGAATTAGACATTAATGTGCACCACGATAAATAAGACTAACGAAGAGAGACAGGAACAGAGACAGAATGAGAAAGAAAGAGTAGGAGAGTGAGAGAGAAAAAAACAGAGACAAAGAGAGACAGAGGGAGAGATACATAGAGAAAGAGATAAATAGACAGAGACAGACCCAGACACTGACACAGAGACAGCCAAAGGGAGATACATAGACAGAGAGTGAGACAGAGAGACTAGAGAAACTATAGATATAAGAGAGACAGAGAGCGAGATATGCCCGCAGGAACAGATTCATGAAAAGTGATAATTTATATAATATATCCTATAAATAGAGTATTAATAGACAGGTCTCGGGAGGCATAGACAGAGACCGACAGGCAGGCATAGAGAGCAGGACATACACGGAGCAATACTGCAATATGGGAGCAGACAGTCAGTGAGACGCAGGTTATTGAATGAGTGAGTGCGGATGACGGCGTTATATGGTAGTCCTACAAGAATCGTTGAATGTTTCTCTGACGTGGTGAATGAGGAAAAACTGTATATAACGGAAGTAGATTAATAAATGCCAGCGTGTTGCTAGGTTAGGTAATTGGAAGAATTGTAGACCAATAGACAGACATACAGACAGACTGACAGATAGATAGACATATAAACAGACATATGCGTACCTGCAAACAGACAACTAGTGATGCAAGCAAATAGAGAGGCAGACAAAAAGACTGATAAAAATATAAAGACAGACAGACAGCTAGGGACAAACAGACAGAAGCAGACAGATGCGAGAGTGACGGAGAGTGAGAGACTGATATCTACAGTGAGACAGACAGACAGACAGACAGACAGACAAACAGACAGACAGACAGACAGACATATGTCAGACAGGCATGGAGAAAGAGTTAGACAAAGAAAGAGAGAGTCACAGAGGAATGCAAGTATACAAATGGAATGACAGAGGCGGCGGTCATAGCCAGAAACAAAGAGGCATTGCTGGAAGGCATACAGAGTTGGAAACAGACTCAAAGAATAATTAATGAGAATAATAACAATGAATGTCAAACATTCTTTCAAAATTACCAGATATCAGAACAGCAGCTGTCGAAGTTATTGATAAGGACAAGATAAGGACTAAACAGGGACAAGGTCATAATCAGAAACACGAAACAATTTACACGGAACAAATTGATTCCGTGTGGAAAAACTGCGGTGGAATATGAAAAACGTTACAGTTGTGGAGAGGAAACAATAATTTTTCTCCTCCAAAAGATTACGGCTAATCTAAGGCGCTTATAAAAAGTCTATATAAACACGACTCTGCTGTTTTAGGCGTTTGTTCTATTTGTAAAGAATAACGAACGATTTTTATTCTTCTGCTTTCAACTTCAAGGTCTATTCTTTCCATCCCTTTGTTGTTCCCGTTCTTTCATTCTTTCTTCTCCTCGCATCTTCCTCATCAACTCCTCTCTTACATCTCGACGTACTCTTCCTCCTTCTCCTTCTCTGATCTTCAGAATCTTCTCCCCGCTGCTTCTCCACCTCAGTTATTCTCCGTCCTCCTAATACCCAAACATGTTTCTCATCCTACCATTGCCATACTCCTCCAGGTCAATCATGTATTTCCATCCTCCTTCTTCTCTTCTTCTCCTCCTCCTCCTCCTCCTCCTCGTCCTCCTCTTCTTTTTCCTCCGCCTCCTCCTCTGCTGCCAACTCTTCTTAGCATCCAACAATGCCAGCCTTCTTAACCTCCTCCTATTCCTCCTCTTCTTCTTCCTCCTTCTCCTTCTCCTGTTCTCCTCTCCTCTTATAAGCTCCTTCCAATTTTCCCCTCCCAACCCACTCCTCCTTCACATCCTACACCTCGTTCTCCCCTACTCAGCCTTCTGTCTCTCTCTAATCATCACCTCCATCTTTCTCTGTGAATTCCTCACATGTGCAGATTGTGCACCTGCGTACAAAATACACTTCAAACGACTAAATGCGAAACCGTGAAATATTCATACGCCTGTCATGGGCCAAAAAAGCGTTGATATAATTTATAATTATATTCAGCTGCAAAACTTCACAGGAAGATTTGAGGCTTCAGTATTGCACTAATAAGCTCCTCAAGTGTACATGTAATTCGAGAGACAAATTGCAATTGAAACTACTTATAGACAAAAAAACTTCCAGGTGCAATGGTAGGCTACACTATAATAGTGGGGCGCGGTGGTCTAGTGGTGGCGTCATTGCCTTGGAGCCGGAAGGTCCGAGGTTCGAATCCACCTCCCCGCGTAAGGACCTTGGGCAAGTTCTTCACTTACAATTGCTCAGCGCTTCGGCGTGAAACTCCGATGCAGTGTCCGCTCTGCATCGGGAGCGCCTCTGAGTAGAGAGCTTGAAGGGGCGCTATAACAAGTGCACATACATACATACATACAATATAATTATATATACATTTATATATAGGAAAATACTGCGCAATTAAATCTAAGCTCTGCATGTACACTGTACAGCGTCAAAAGCATGGACCATGAAATTTCTAAGGCTCTCTGCAAATAATGATGTTAACGAGCACAGCCTAATAGTTGCTGAATGATTATGATGAGTTGGCCTTCTGTTATCATTTTGTGCTGTTACTGTAGTTGCTGTTGTTGATGTCGATAATAATGATGACGACGGTAGCGGTGATGGTGATGTTGATGACGATGACGATGATGGTGGTGACGATGATGATGATGGTGGTGGTGGTGGTGGTGGTGATGATGATGATGTTGTTGATGATGATGATGATGATGATGATGATGATGATGATGATGATGATGATGATGATGATGATGATGATGATGATGATGATGATGATGATGATGATGATGATGATGATGATGATGATGATGATGATGATGATGATGATGATGATGATGATGATGACGGTAACGACGACATCGGTGATAATAAAAATTCAATGTCTAAAATTTTACATAATATGAAGACACAACTAGCAAAAACTTTCCAGCCGGTGATTAATTTAAACCACATACTCTACAAAGCAATTCAGAATTGACATTTTACTCATAAATGGAATTTCATCAAACGCTAAAGTTCATAATAATATTATGTACAGATTTATTCCTGGAAACAGAAAACAATGATTGAAATTGAAAGCGGAAATTTTCAGAATTTCGGCTTTACGCCAAAGTTTTATACAATTCGTCATTATAGCACAAAATATCTTTAAAAATTAAGCAGATTGTTACAATTTATAATAGCAGTTCTTAAGTTCAGTACAGCATTAACAGTTTATAACGTTAATAAATTATTGTTTGCAAAGATCTATTTCACAGAAAAACAGTAGCATTTCTAACTTCAACGTTACAGAGACATGCATGTATTGCGAATAACTGATTTTAGAAATCCAGTGTTAACGTGTTTCCCAAAATTTGTCAGCGGGAGGACAAAAATAACAAAGTTTCAATTAATTCTTTTGCAACTGATAGACTAAACATTCGCCTTCGCACGTGAAAGACAATGTCATACCTTTCGCATCTGAAAAATATATTATCATATGAAACATATTTGCATATCTAAAACATATATCAGAAAATACATATTCAATCAATCAATCAATCAATCAATCAATCATTTTATTTTGTAACCAAACAATCATTTTTTACAATTATACAATTGCAAATCACATATTCATAGAATGGCCACAAGGATGGGCCCTGAAGGGATCACTGACCCCGCTAAATTGGAAATATATATCTAATTTTTCTTATACATTGGCCTATATATATGCACTGTAGATCTATGTAGGCCTAAAATGAATATAGAATACATTGCATAATGAAGATGCTGAATTTCAGAATGCCTATTACAATAACTCGTACGCTACATTAAAATATGGACGTAAACATTGCAAATGCCAAATGGTTGCATTCTTTATAATAATTGTTGACTTCGTTGCACAGCTTTCTCCAGAAACGAAGTGAATTAAAATTAAATTCATCGTTTGAAAAGATGAATTTCGATTCAGTTTTTAATTATAGCGCAGATCGTCGATATTGCAGCACATATTATTAATTAAGCGCCATATAAACTATCATTCGATGTTGTTGACTGAAGTGAATTAGCCTACTTCCTCAATGTTCCCACACCGCAATCATCTCATGAAAAGCTCCAACTCAAACTCTTCGCATTATAATTATGTCAAAAAGTCGAATAAAATTTACAGATTTTCCACATTCAATATCGTTCGCTCGAGTTTTCACTTCATTCAGCAGTTTCGCATTGTAATATCATGACGGAAATTAAGACACAGTCTTCTTCAACGGGGCAGTGAAAGTGCTGGTCTGCGATTCAGTTAAACTTAGACGCAAGATAAGATTCTAATTTTGTGGTCTCAACGTGTCAATTCGCAACAAGAAACTTCTTAGAGACCTGCAGTAAAAATATGACAACAGGCCGAACAAGTGAAACGAAATCGCAAGTCAAAGAATGGTATTTTTACAACAGATCTTAAAGTAAACTCGGTCGATGTCTCTTCGTTTAACGGCCTTATTTCTTGTCAAAGTTGACCAGCGTCACCCTCCTCCTTGTCGAGACGTTGGACTGGCATCGCCGGAGTATTATGCATGGCGGAATTTGCTTCTTAACATCAAAGGCCGGTAACAAAGGAAGAACATGATTGTGTAGCAAAATTGCAACGCTACGGTCATGCAAAGAAGCTGTGACAATAATATTCAACAGAAACATAAATTAATTATTATATTATTCAGTAAGTTCAGATGACTTGACTATAGTAGCCTACCCTTGCCTTGGATATATTAATTGTACCAAGAACTTTGTTGACTGCTGTACTCTTATGCCTTCCGCAAGGTGTCACTATGTTTCGCATTTCTGACAACAGCATATCAAAAATAGGCAGCGACATAATTATTATAATAATTAAGACACTTAAAGCACTTTTCTTTGTTTGGCAATGGGTTGGTTGAAAGGCAAGCTTGCTTCGTATCAATAAAGAGGTAGTTTTTCAATTAGAGGCAAATTAGACCAGACAGCAAAGTCTTTAATATAGGCCTACCTATACTCGTGTGTGCTCTTGGAACCTTAACTATTAGGCCTATACATCAACTTTAAAATTGCTTTCAAAAGAAGCTGTATAAACGTCTGTATTCAAACCGGAAGTATAGTCTTAGTTAGCTCTTCTTTCTTAGCAACTGTTCAAAGCGCTTTGCAAGTTGGGCAACAGATCGCGAAAACTGCATTATGGGATATTTTGGCAACAGTCTCAAACTACAATAGTGCCCATTGTTTTCAGTTTTTTGCGACACACACCCCATTTTTACATCACTGCTGATCTGAGACTAAACTATACCTCCACTTCCAGCGTTGCGAACTCCCAATGACGTAAGTAATTGCGTCCCAAATACCTTCAGCATTCATAAATTATATGACATCTTGGCTGGAACACGTCACCTGCTCACGTCACAAATACGTAAACCTGCTCACGTCACTTCTCGCGACGCTTGCAGAACTGCCATTATAATTATTCATCACGTATTATTTTATGTTGGTAAATGATGTCACGTCGGGTGTTTCACGACACTAGTCTGCGTCACTGCTGACCCATCATGACGTAGGCTCACGTGATAAACGCCATTTTGCATGTGTGCATTTTCGAGCAGGACGCTGCTCTTGCGACTCGATTGAGACCTCGGCAACGGAGAAGGAGGAGTACCGCGATCCCTTTTCAGTCTATCCAGCGAAGTCCGCAACGAACTATTTCTCACGACTACCTTCGGAGCATCGTAATAGTCATCGGAAACAAATCCCTCGTTCACAGTTCCTATAAATCGCGATCCATTCCCAAGATTTCTAACGTTTTCCGTCGCATTTCCTTCCCACCTTTTCAAACTCGAACGTCTGCTTTTACCGACGTCCCTTACGCGGTCTCTCGACTCGTTTGAATCGGTTTTTTGCGGAGTATTTTCATAATCCGCACTGAGTTCACCGCTGGAGCTGTAGATGGCGTTTATGCCAGCGAGCGGCGATGAACGATGGAGTCGAACATAGCCCTCTGTTTCCGCCATTCCGCTCTCCGTGGTGGTGCTCATCTCCACGCTGGATCGACTCTGATAGGGACTGTTGGAGTCCGCGTTGGAAAGCGGAATAAAGGACGTCTGAAGGACAGCGGGAAGAGCGGACTCGTCGTCCAGTGGATGCCGCTGAGAGAGGACGCTTTGGTCGGCGATCGCCCCTAGAGGGAAGCGATATCCGTTGCCGGTGAAGTTGTAGTCGGGGGCTCCGGTCTTCGTGAGGGGTCCATCGTTGTTGGAAATCGTCGAGATGGGATTGTTTCCGGTGCCAGGAAATTTGTAATCGTCGAGGTTGAGAGAGGAACGCTGCATCTGCTTCTTCTGTCTTGATCGGCGCCTTTGAAAATGCAATACAATACGATACGATAAAATGCAATATGATACAATACAATGCAATAATTATGATACAATACAATGCAAAACGATACAATGCAATATGATACATTGCAATACAATAATATGATCGGCCTACAATACAGTGTAAGCTAAGTAGGCCTAAGCAGGTATATTCTCTATTAGATCACTCCATTTGCAAACGCACAATGGTACACAACACATTCTTCTAATAATAATAATAATATTATTATTATAATCTTCGTTTGAGTTCAAACTGATAGAACGCAGAATGGCTAAAATTATTAGGATAGGCTATTCATGGTAGGCACGGATGATAAGTTATTACAGAAGTCGAATTCAATCATTATTATTGTAGGTAGGTATACAAGAAACCCATCATTATTATTATGCTCATCCTACTTCATAATTTTACCAACGCCATCTGCCGATTGGAAGATTGAACGGATCTTTTTGCGAGGGTTGCGAGTTGAGAACCCGTGGCAGAATGTTTACCATTATCGTTTACTATATAGGAACGTTTCTGGAACTGACCTGCAGAGGAAGATGATGATAATCATCACTGCTACGATGATGATGAAGGCACCGACGCCAAAGCAGACGTAGGCCGCTGCAGGAAAACAATAAGACAACAGAAACACCTCAATATATTGTGTTGTGTTGTATGGTATTGTGTTGTGTTGTATTGTAGGCCTATTGTATTGTTTTGCATTGCATTGTATTGTATTGCATTGTATTGTTTGCATTGCATTTAAGACGTTTGTGTTGCGTATCACTCATAGTTATGCGATATATTTGCACAGACTGCATTTGGCGATTATCCAAAAATGGATTGAGTAACAGGTTAGATCAGTGGTTCCCAACCTTTTTGACTTTAGGGCCACTTTTTAAAGTTGAAGGACATTGGGGGGCCACAAGGCTAAAATGTAATTAACTGAAAGCATATAAAATTGTTGAAATAATAAAATTGAAGCAAAATATAATTTTGATGTTATTTATAGACTCAAAATAAGATAATTTGTAATAGAAAATAATTATGTGCTATGTCCTGTCCAAATTGACGATTATCCAATTGATTGATTAACAGGTTAGATTGAGACAGGTTTCAAATTTAGACAACAATTTATTGGTGCAAGCTTATACGTCTACAGTAGACCTACTGTTGCTATTGCAAAGTTTGAGGGAAGGTATTATCATTACCGACGACTTTTGGGTCGTTGGATGAGTCTGGAGATGGCGCCTTGGTTACTGCTGGCCCTGTTGCTATGGTGACGGTTGTCGTGCTTGACGCAGCTATTCCAGTGCCATTCATACCTTCAATTCAGAATATAAATCGCTATTATACAATACATGCTATTATGAACTTCGAATAACAACTACAATACACAACAACGACAACAACAACGATGATGACGATGATGACGACGACGACGACGGCGATCATAACAATGGCAACGATAATATTATTATCAATAATATTATTATTGATAGGCTAATAATAAATTTTTTATGTCAGTAGCCGTCTCTGTCTGTCTACCATTCAATTCTGTTTCGGTCTATCTCCCTCTGTCTAGCTGTATCTGTGTCTGTATTTGTATATGTCTCTGCCTCTGCCTCTGTCTGTCTGTCTGTCTATCTATCTATCTGTGTTCTTCTATCTGTCTCTCCGTCTCTGCCTATCAGTCTATCAGTCTCCTACCGTCAGTCTTGATCTCTCTGTCTCCGTATCACTGTCTCTTTGTATATCTGTCTCTGTCTACCTTTCAATCTCTATCTCTGTCTCTCTGCCCTGTCTGTCTGTTCCTCTGCATATGTCTCTGTCTGTCTATCTGTCTCTCTCTCCTCCCTCTCTCTCTTTCACTAGATCGGAGCATAACTGTCACACCGTCACCTTTGATCTCAGTGACGTTTTAATGTCTGATCCTTGTCCAGCAATATGCTCGACGCTTGTCCTTCCAACAATCAAAACAATAAATAATTATGAGGCGTGTCTCCCTTTTCCAGCAACCCCAAAATAATTCGCAACGCCCCCAGGCACATGGATCACCCCCTTCCCCCAACGCAGGGAATGTCACGGGTGAGCAACCAGGATTCCTATTGTTGTCCTCCACGACCCGGAATCGACTCCAGATATTTATCTTTTTTCCTTCCCAAGTTCCCAGGACACGGTCGACTGACTACGCTTCTCGGTTCGTGCAGTGTCAGCCGTCCATGCGTGACCTCTACATAACAGTTCCTTGTCGATTGTCTTGGATGAATGAAGACAGGTGTGGCGCCGTGGACACGCCCACTGACCGAGGTGACAGCCGACTGATGCAGCTTTGGTTCGGCAGCAAACAAAGAGACTGCAGAGTCCTCAGGAGTAAATTCTGCCACGCCAGCTGCTTCCCCTCTCAGCCCCTCTCCTCGTCGTCTATACCTGTATCAATGCAAAGGTCTACAGCTTTCGTATTTGCACAGCACAGTCGGGACTCTGGACTGTCGAGAGTCAGGTCTGATTGAGGCAGACACTGCGGCAACCAGACCGCTCTCTGATGGAACTGAACAATCGCTGTGGCCGTAACAGACCGCATACATTGAAGTTGAAGTCTGTTATCGACATAAATAATTATTGTGAGGTAGCAAAGCACAGCCACAGAGGCCTGTAGGCCTAGCTTATTTCATATATATATATATCACGAGGTTGCTATGGATAACACAGCTAAACAACTAAATGCATGACATCAACTCTCTATAGTTGCCATTCACGCTGTCCTTATGATTACGTAGTGCTGACAAGTCGTTTTTGGAAACAGCGGAAACTATTGTAAGTATAGGCCTACAACATTATTTTTCAAGAATGCAGTTTACCAGCGTTAAGTTAATATTTGAAAAGGCCATAAGGAAAGTCACGGAGACTTTGAACGGTTCAGTAGTATGTTTACGTGCATGCCTAGCAGGAGGCTACCTATAGAGGATTTCTGTACGTATATAGACCGTAGACGATAATTTTATTAACGCAATTTTAGAACCGCCCAGAGGTTCTTACACAAGGGCAACACAAAAGTACCACATACATACTACTTACAGCTATCCGACACTTACGCCTAAGGTGATTCAGGCCACAACAGAGATCTTAAAGCGATCAGTCATCACATAGAAGTTAATCATATAACGGTATGTGTTGAGCCCCAACCAATAATGGGCGTTGACACCCTTTCAGAGGAAGGGAGTAAGCTTGCTCAGCCCCCCAACCACAATTACGAGCGCACGTCCACACCTTCCACGTATTGTCTCGGACTGATCCGGGGTTTTTACCAGCCCAGCGTTTGATCTATTGTGTGAAAAGTCCCTTCTGTATGTAGACGTCCACTCGATTATAAAAGCCAGGTGAGTCATTCAGTTATCATTCATCGCGGGGACCGAGAATATCGGTCGAGTTTCTGCCGCACACTTGACAACACACGAAGAATAAGCTGATTAGAAAAGCCCAAAGACGGCTGCGCGATATTGGCAATTAAGCGATTCGCAACGCAACTATTTTTCTAAGCCGGTGTCACGACATAAAGTCACCTCTACCCCACACATCAAACAAAGTCTTCCCTGGCTTAAGCATGATGTTCACCAGGACTCAGGATACTCTATAATCTATATTGCATCAACGTTTTCTGATTTAACGGTTAATAGTTTGGGAACGTATTTTCGTGTTGAATTAATTGTTTACCAAGTAAATTACGGCTTAACCCGGTTAGCTATGAATATAGGCCTAATGAGACTGTTACAGTAGCCTACATTAAGTCAAGTTGAAAGAAGACTTCATTTATAGCGGAGGGGAGATGTGAAATATGCTCCCTCCCTCGGAGTCTAAGCTTATACTCTGAATAATTATTGATCAGCAATAAGTTATATACCTTTATTATCGGATTGATTAAATTCATTCACAGTAAGTAATTCGGTTATATATATACATGTACATGTAGCCTACTCTGTATTGTGCCAGCGGGTAATTCGTTATCTGGCAATACTGCAATAGGCTACATAATTTTATGGCAATAGCTTTCCACGTGATGTAACTGATAATGAAGTGTCAATAATCATAGCGAAACGCGAAAAAACTGTATATCCTAATTTTCATAATCAACAATTCTAAGAAAAAAAAATAATTGTAGAGTATTTTGGGGGTCTTCGTGACCTATAGGCCTAGCTATATCTTCAGCGCTACCATAGTTGCGCTGCCATAAGTCATTGAACATCAACGTCGTGAAAGAAAGACACAGAAAATGTCAGATTAATTATAAAGACTACTATAATACCTGCTAAAAAGATAAAGCCAAGAAACCAGGTGACCGAATATAAAGGCGCAGACATCGACACGTTTAATCCGCCACGTATAATAATCGGTTGTATCGCCGTATTATTTTCAACACCTGGTGGTACTTATAATGAGGACGTAGGCCTAATGTAATAAGGTATCACGCCGGTGGCAATTTATGAAGGACGGACGGAAAGCAGGCAGTCAGATAAATAAACAGAGATATAGATATATGGATTCATGGATTCATAGCAAACAAGAGATAGGAAGATGGATACAGAGACAGAAAGTATACAAGAGAGAGAGAGAGAGAGAGAGAGAGAGAGAGAGAGAGAGAGAGGGAGAGAGAGAGGGAGAGAGACAGAGACAGAGACAGAGACAGAGACAGAGACAGAGACAGAGACAGAGACAGAGACAGAGACAGGCAGAGAGAGAGAAGAGACAGAGACAGAGACAGAGACAGGCAGAGAGAGAGAAGAGAGAGAAGAAACGCACACACATGCAGACATACAGACAGACAGAGGCAGACAGTGTGCGTGCTTCGAATCCGAATGCCACCTGAGCATCCGGCAAAATCGACACGGAACCAACGTCGAGAGGATCCCTCTTCCTTACTCCTCCCTCCATCGCTCCTTTTCCCACTCCTCCCTCCCTCCTCCTTCTACTATACCTCTTTCTCCTTCTCCTCCCTCTCCTCCTCGTTGTTCTCCTCCTTCTCCTTCTTCTCCTCCTCCTCCACATTAAGTCCTTCTCCTCCTCCTTTCCCATCCTCCTCCTCCTCCTTCTCATTGTCTTTCTCCTCCTCCTCATTCTCATTGTCCTCCTCCTCCTCTTTTCCTTCCTCCTCCGACCACCTATCGCCGATCTACGCACCTCCGTTACACCTACGTGATCAATGGCATTAACTTCAATATGTCACCTTGATTGGACGCACACACCTGTGTTCTCACCGCAAAGCCACACGCATACACACACACGCAACCAAACACGCACAATACACAAATACAAGCACGCATACACAAACAAACACATAGACGAATAAACACACACACACACAAACACACTCATGCGCAAACAAACACACGTACATCTACCCACACGTCCACATAACGAAACACTCACATGCACCCGACCATGCAGCCACGCACCCAAACGCACAACCACACTCACTAACACCCACATAAACACACGCCCACATACATACACAGACACCTAAGCATATAATCACGCACAAACAAATGCATGTGCAGGCAAACACACGCGTGCACAAACACACGACAATGCAATCACACACATAAAGGCCACACGCACAAATAACCACCCACACAATGACACAGCCATATTCACCAACAGCCACACAAACACGCTGACACGCATGCCTGCCCATCCAGGTATATCTGCTGCTGCTGCTGCTGCTGCTGTTGATGTTGCTGCTGCTGATGTTGCTAATGACAACTATGATGACTCATATGCATTTAATCGATTCACGATAGTAGCCTATCAGAAATGAA
>OX243828.1:3628192-3663613 GCA_945859605.1 Lumbricus rubellus
TAATGGCGATTAATAATAGCGTGTCCCGTGCTGTGGGCGTGATGATTTCGACAGAGTGTATTGGATACTATTATTTACTGTTGTTCGTTTAAATGAGTCGAGCTGTGCAAAGGTGGATAGTTTGTCTGACTCACCTGGATGACTAAGAACACCCTTTTCTATTCATAGCTCACGGTGACTTGAATATAATTTGTTAAGTCAAAGCTTAGACCTACTCATTGTACTCAATCTCTTCTATTAATAGCTAAAGATTATAGTGAGCTTAGAGGCTTAAAGGGCTTTAGCGCTCATTAATACATGTACGCAGCGTTCGTAAATAATTAATCTGGCTTCTTCGCTTGACTTTCGAGTGACGCTTTAGAAGGTTTTGATTATGACTTCGATTAATACGGTGCGATACAGTGCTGATCGTACTTGAAGATTAATACAAGTGTCTGCAAAGACAGATTGAGGCGCACAGTCATGTCATAATATGACTTATAGGTAGTTGGTCGACTGGTACAGTAGTATTTGATACAATACAATGCAACAGTATTTGACATTACCCTTCATTCATTCAGTCATTTATATTGAGAGAATTTATGTAGCACTTCTTAAAGAGACCTACGGTACTCAGAGAAGCTCAAAACAAAGCGCAGACTGCATGCCCGTGGCTACACGATAAACATTGATGATGTAATTGCATTGTATTGCATTGCATTTAATCATTCAAGAAGCGCCTCTAGTAGGGTGAACCGTTCGGGTGCGCTCCCAGTGCGAAAAGCCCCCACGAGAAGACAGAATACAGAAGGAAGACATGCCAGACAGACATGAAGGCCTAAGTGTTGAGCGAACATGAGGAGGAGAGAGCGCATTCCAACGATAAGTGCAAATAGGAGCAAGTGAGCCAAAGTTCAATGAGTTCAATTGTGAGTGAAGGACTTGCTCATGGTCCTTATGTACACAACTTGAATGCCTTCGTCGATTACTCAGCAGGTTGTGAGGCGAGTTACTGTAGGACGCTCTGGTTTAAACTGAGATGACTCAGTTTAAATCAGGGCGTCCCTGTTTGCTGACTGAACATTTCCTTATATTAAGACTGTTTGTTGAAGCGAGGTGAATCAGGTGGTGGGTATGATGCAAGTAGTGGTCGTTGTTGTGGTTGTGGCAGCTGTGGTAGTGGTGGTGATGGTCGTGGTGAGGGTCTGGTAGTGGCATTGGTGTTGGTGATAGTTGTGGTGGTGGTTGTGGTGATGGTATTGTTGTTGGTGGTGGTAATAGTAGTAGTAGTCCTAGTTGTGGTGGTGGTTGTAGTGATGGTATTGTTGTTGGTGGTGGTAATAGTAGTAGTAGTCCTAGTTGTGGTGGTGGTTGTAGTGATGGTATTGTTGGTGGTGAATACAGCCTAGTAGTAGTAGGTCTAGAGTAGAGATCTCGAAGGGGCGCTATATAAATTGATTGATTGTTGTTGCGGTGGTGGTGATTGTGATGGTGGTGGTGGTTGCAACATCAACGTTCTATCGTGTAGTCGCTCGCTGTTCTGAGCATTGTACGAAAAGCGTCTCTGAGTAGGTCTCTTGAAAAAATGCTATATAAATCCTCGAAGCGACTGAATAAATGAAGGGTAATGTCAAATACTGTTGCATTGTATTGTATCAAATACTACAGTTGCCCAACAACCTATACAACATGACTGTGTGTCTCAATCTGTCTTTACATGTCTTTGCAGATACTTGAAGACCATTAATTTTTTCGTTCGTAGTTTCACTGTGATCCGTTGGGAGCGCCACTAATGAGCCTCTCTGTAAGTAGCGCTATATAAATTTTCAAGTACGATCAACCCTGTATTGCATCATATTAATCGTAGTCAAAATAGCTCAAGATTATAATAAGCATAAAGGCTTAAAAGGGGTTTAGCGCCCATTTATACGCAGCGTTCCTAAATAAGCTGATTCCTTCGCTTGGCTTCAGTGATATTTTACTTCAGGAAATAATTTCCGTTTTACTTCTATTTCAGTTCGGATGGTCTCAATTTCAGTTCTAATTCAGTTCCAGTTCTTCAAAAAATTTCAGTTATACTTCTAATTCAGTTTTCCAAATAATTTCAGTTCTCAATTCAGTTCTTTTGCCTGCGTCTTTCTTGAGCACTCATGCTTTCTCCGTGGTGAAGTTGCTGACTCGGATTAGGCCAAGTCGCATGAAAGTTTTCATCCACCCATGATTTTGCCTGGTCCGTTTCTTAATAAAAAATTATAGGCTATTTCTTAGTATTCTGTGCGCGCAGAGGCAAAATGTTAAAATTTTATCATAATATCTATCTATCTATCTATCTATCTATCTATCTATCTATCTATCTGTCTGTCTGTCTGTCTATCTATCTATCTATCTATCTGTCTGTCTGTCTGTCTGTCTATCTCTCTATCTGTCTATCGATCTGTCTATCTATCTATCTATCTATATATATATATATATATATATATATATATATATATATATATATATATATCTATCTATCTATCTATCTATGCAACTTATATAGCGCCCCTTCAAGGAACTACTCAGAGGCGCTCCCGACCCAGGCCCGGTCAACAATATGTAGTTCCACAGTCATCCGTTTTAGGGTAGGCTAGACCCACGAAGCCTTGCATGGATAGGCCAAAGCACATTTATTTTGTCTATTTCCTCGCAGCAAACCTACTTTAAAAGTCTAATACATTATTTTCGTCATTTAGCCAAGTGATTTCCAGTCTTATCGCGAAGTTGAAAATTATAAACTTACAGGGAAAGTGCAAATGAAAATTTGTTTTTAAACTAACCGTAATAAAGCACATGCTAGGCAAAAGATACAAAAGTTGTAAGAGTCAGAAAGTATGTGCGTCTTTTTAAACAAGCACAGCTGCATCGGAAAAACTGTCAACTAAAATTTCCATTTTTTTCATTAATTTCAGTTCGAGAATTAATTTTCGTTTTTATTCTAATTTCAGTTTGGTGTGCTCAATTTCCGTTCTATTTCAGTTTTCGTTCTTAAAATAATTTCAGTTACAGTTATAGTTATACTTAACGGAAATCAATATTTTCAGTTCTGATTTCACTTATCGTTAATGAAAATATCACTGCTTGGCTTTTGAGTGGCGCTTTAGAAGTTTTGGATTATGACTAGGATTAATAACCGAGATATTGTGTAAAACCTTTTTTATGGCGAGTCAATGGCGATATTTTCCAGCAATTGGTTGGCTAATGTGTCGCGAAGAAGCCTGGATGAGCAGAATTGGAGTAAGGACATTGGTGAGTGCTCGGTGAGCTTGTCCCCAAAAACTTGTTGCAAAAACTTGATCTTAAATTTTGCAATATAGAAGCAGTCAAATGTGGTTAAAATCTTAATTTTGATCTTAACTATCGGTAACAAACACGGCATAGAACTCGTAAAGCCTTAGCTTGAGAATTTTGAATTCTATTTAAAATGGTGTAGTATGTTAATGTGTAGACTATGTACGATCCCTTGTTATAGCGCCCCTTCAAATTTTCTTATAACAGGCGCTCCAGGCTGTACAGTGCGGACATTGAACTGGAATTTCATACCGAAGCGCATGCAATGCCATGCATGAGCAGTTGCGAGGGAATGACTTGCTCAAAGTCCCTACGCGGCGGCTTGAGGTGGATTCTAACCCGCAACCTTCCGGCTCCAAGGCACCGAACATACCCCTACACCGCCATATTTAGGCCTAGGCAAGGTTTTGCGGGCTAAAAAACATAATCGGTGGGTCATTTACGGGTAATTCCGTTCTTAGTGAATGAAATTGTAAGACAAGATAGAAAGTTTGTTTGAATGAAAACTTCAAAACTCCAAGAGAATATGAGTTTAATGTTTCGAACTCGACACACTACGACCATCTACACTGTTGAAAGCACACGAAACACGACACTTGTGTTGACGAGAACAACTCTGCATGACTACAATCTTGAAGCAGTGCGACACAATCGATCAAATAGCAACGTCTCAATAGCAGAGAGATTTCTACAAACTGGATTAAAATTTATTATCACTAGAATTACTATAGACCTAATTAAGACATATAGGTGGTTGATAGGCAATAAAACAATTCTTAAAATTAAAATAGATGGTCTATAGGCCTAGTTTTACCAATGAAATAGCAATTTGCAAAACCCAATTTATAATCCAGTGATTAATTCGATAAGTATCAAAGGGTTATAACATAACACTTTGAATAGGCCAGCACATAGAATTAGACTTTCAGACTAAAGAAAGTATTAACGACTATCAAATCTGACTTTCTTAGCAGAAAAAAATTCCTATAAAACAGAGCAAGAATTTATTTTAAGAAACTGAATATATTTATCGGTAAAACGTGATGTTTGTATCAATAAAATAAAGTTGGTGTAGATAGATCAATAATTTGTTGTCTTTAAAACAGGAATATCATACATAATCAATAATAGAGAAGGAATCTTAACAGAAGCAATCATGATATCATAGGATAGTAACCTGATACAAAATTCAACAACTTTAATATAAAGCTTGATATTAAAAATACAAACTGGATATTTGATCAAACATCAACCATATTAATAAAATACAAACTTGATATTCAATAAGCATCAACTTCTCAACTTCTCAAGTTACCACTGAAAGCAAACGACAAGACTAGGTTACACGAGTAGTTTACAAGACGCTTAAAATAACAGGGTTGTAAGCATTCACAGTAAACGCAGGCTTTCTACAGCTGTAAACAGAGGCACAGAATCTGATACACAAGTGCGATGTATATTATGACAAATAATTCACAAAAATTACTATTCAATAAGAAAGACATTCGATGCATAAAAAATCAGAAACAGAATAATGTGGTCCATTTGGTGCCAGCGATTCTCTAAAGGACCGAGTAGCCTACATCATTAATGTAAAACACTGCTAAACAAATAGAAAATGCTAATTAGAATATTCAATTCGAATGCCCGTGAACTGGAGTATTGCAAAAATTGGAATCAGACTCTTGTCGTAGTGCTTAACTGCACTTCACGATTCAAGCAAAGGCCGATTGAAGAAGCACTTGTGTAAGATAACACTAAGTGCAAAATTACACTTGGTGTAGGACACTTTGTGTCAAGACATATGCCACGTCTTGCTCCTCACAGTCATGTGTATAGTTCCTCACACGATAATAATGGAGGTCTTAGAGCTGTGTAAAATAACGTAGACAGCTCGTTGCTCTCGACAGTAGGCTAGGCCTATTATAAGAAAATTGTAGTCAAATGCCGAACGATACAATAATATGCTGCCAATCGAATTAGGCCTATAAGTAACAATGAGACAACTTTCAAGAAATATAATTATACAGAATAGGCCCTACCTTTACTGAAAGCGTTCGCAACAAAGCAAGGAATTTTCTTTCTACGTGCAGATCAAACACCGAAGATAAGCTTAATAGCGATTGGAAACAGTGCATTTAGTGGTGTCTTAGTTACAACGTTTCACAGAAAAATTGAATAGGCCTTTAGCCACGCACACATGCACACACGATACGTCAAGCTCTTATCGATAGTACTACAACACTTGCAGACAAAAAACAACTATACTGTCAGCAAAAAACGCAGAGAAATGACAACGGAATAGTTTTAAAACATTGTAGAGACGAGCTCTATTGTTGAATCTGTGTGTAAAAAGAGCGCTCATTAAACTATTTGCTGCAAATAAAAGGTCACTTTTCGTGCGACCTACAGCCATACCGCAGAAGTTGAGAAAGCCATGATTGTGTAGGTCATGATTAGACTGACATTTTATGGTAATAACGGGTCATCATAATAAGACTGGAGCAGTGAACGGGTTTCTTAGTGGTTATAGCCAGGGTCAAATATATCGTCTTTGATAGGCGACTCTAGACACGTAATACGGAAATACCAACGTTTATGGAGTTCCCAATGCTCCACTGTCTGTTTTGGCTTCTATGCAGTGCCAGTGGTAATCAGATGCGCTTTGCTCTGGCCAAACTAAAACGGACAGTTATTATGCAGACAGACACTACTGCTACAATCGTATTTAATCTCCAAATTGAGTATCCACCTTAAAGGGCCAACGATATGTAACATCGGTAACAAATGATTTGCCACAATTATTACAACATCATTGTATACGAGACGGTTTACAAGTTTGCATGCAGGATAATTATATAAAGACGACACATTGCTATGAAAACATCGTTCAACAAAATAACGATGCAAAAATAACACTCAATAACGGTGTCATAATATGTTGATAATTAAATCTCTACAGCACTGCGATACCTGGAATGATTTGAATCCTGCACATGGTCAACGTGAGCGTGCAGTTACGAACTGCGCGAAGTAATCTACTGCTGAAAATGCTAAGACAAAATAATATTTTTTCCTGAATCACCGCTGCGTAGGTCTAGTTAACAGACAAGTTAGTAAATTACGTTCAATCAACAGTTGCTCTATGTAGGCTTAGGTACCAGGATTGTTACAACACAAACTATTGACAATGTCGAAAATTTGTTTCTTTTCCAATAATTAATTGCGGTAAATTTACCCCTAGTAAGTCATTGACTTTTCCGCTACCAAAACCTTAAAGTTTGCATCGCACCAATCTTTTTTGAAAATTTTGTCATAAATAAGTAGAAAGCTACCGGGAAGTAGCAATATAAATTCAAGAAAGCAATGTCAGATATGCAAAGTTGCGCTTATTTTACGATCTAAACACATAATCTAGTCGAATAGTTGTGTCATAAATAGTTTCCAGCCGACATGTTGTGAATATAATCTGTTTAAAAGTCGAACTTTGACTAGGATATATCTACTTGCATCGGCTAATATTATTACTTGAAGCAAAACTAACTCGGAATATGACCTTAAAACGTATCCAAATGACTTGAGAAACATTTCTCTACAATAACAAATTACTAATATCATCATATCTTTGAAGACCTGGTTGAGATCGTAGGATACCAAACAGACTTCGAAGGGAAGTGACGTGCAGCTTATACGTAAACAGTCTTCTGAATATGGGTAGCACGTTCCTAGTAACAAAGAAACCACATAATTTTATACGCATGCAAGAGTGTGTTTGTATGCATGTGTGCATGTAAAATTATATGAAATAGTAATAACAGACGATTACTGTAACAGGTCTAACATAAGTCGAATTTAGTTGTATGGCATCCTGCGCTGCGCTACCGAATGGTCATGGCTGTGAACTAATTACGCTATACATAAAGAAATAACTCCAGAGTCTGTCGCTCCTGACTCGGAACGCTGATCTAAAAGACTTCAGGCACTTGTGAAACTGTGGAAAGGATAACTAAGGAGCTGGAGCTGCATCTCTTGGAAAAGATGATTCTCAATTTCTCAGGGGGCGATGTAGCGAAAAACCCAACCAAGAGGGGACATGTCAAACTACCATTATTATTGCCACTTACAAGCGGAAAGCACTTTCGACCTACCTCTCCTCCAGGGTTGACTAGCTTGGTGATGATGTTGGCCCCGACTCCCCAGTTCGACTCAGTGCTCTCTATGTCCCCAAATGCGGCACCGGCCGGCTTCGCACCCTTGGCCCAAACCTAAGCAGAAAAGAGCATAACTATACTGCTGCAGCAGTGGCATTCATTCATTCATTCATTCATTCATTCATTCATTCAGAATATTTATATCGCACATCATCAAGAGATCTACGCATAGTTTATCTCAGCCCATTCACAGAAAAAGTGAGGTTTGAGCGACTTATAAAAAGTTACTTTTGCTATCCGTGAGTTGAAGACAGAGCACCATTTTAAGCCCACGGACCACGGTCTATCTATTCCCACCAAGAGGCATCACTTTGTGTTGCATCATAACATAGAGTATCCTTTACCACAATTGCTATGAATAGACAGTGGGTTTTTTAACGGTAATTTGTATTTTACTCTCCTGAGACTATTCCTAATGTTTTCGTAATTTTATAAGCAACTTCACGACCAATTACACTAGACACTATATCGGATTAACTTTGACCACATTAAATTTAGATGGCGCCATAATTCTAGACGCTACATCGGACTATCTTTGACGACATTAGATTTAAATGGTGACCTTGATCTTGGCATTTGGTTCCAGCAGAAATCCCTCTGGCATCCTAAACTCCGCCGCATCTTCGTCATCCACGACGCGTTTCACCTTCCATCCAGACAGATTCTCCTCCTGAGATGACAGATGACAACAAATCATTCTAAATTATCATACTTAGATGACAATCATCCTAAATAATTGTCGTCCTTATATGACAAATGACAGCAAACCATATCAAGATATCATCCTCAGATGACAGATGACAACAAATCATCCTGAGATTTCACTGAGAAGCAAAAACAACACCATTGTCATTCAGTGGCAAGAAGAGCGACACCAGCGGCAAGCAGAATAGCATGCATCATTGGCACGTCGAGAGGCAAGAAGAATAGCGCTAGAGTTAAGAATATACATGACGGTGCACTATAGGCAAATAAGAACAGAAGTGGAAAATAACACCATACTACCGTAGGTATGGCAAATAACACACGAGTCAAGGCAATTAACACCAACAATGACACCAGAGTCCCGACCTGTTAGCAGAGTAAAAAATGGTATCATTCGCCAATATCAGGATTAATGGAGGCCACACAGTTAGCAATGCCACTATAATTCTCCATACGTTCACTCATAGATTTTCGCAATCTCGCACCAAAACCTGGAATTGTCACCTACACCCTCTCCTGCTACACACACAACCACACGCACACACACACGCACGCACACACACACAGTAACACACACACACACACATCCCAAGGCCATCACAACACCGTAATCTGATATTATGTTTCTACAAACCGCTTTCTCGGCTGCGTATAGACTGTAGGCAACCCTGTAAATAATAAATGCGGTCCTCTGCATGAGGCAGATAAATATTACAATTCGCGGACGCGTGGGAAATCTAAGTTAAACGGTCCACTGAGTTGAGTTTAGTTGTACGGAGGGATCGTTAGAACTTAGAGAAGGTCGTATTATTTAGGACGTGGTATAGTAGAGAGGAGTAGGAGGAAGTGCATGGGGAGGGAAGAGGAAATGGAGAGATGGATGGATGGATGGAGAAATGATGGGTGAATGGATGGATGGATGGAGAAATAGATGGATGGATGTATGGATGTATGGATGGATGGATGTATGGATGTATGGATGAATGGATGTATGGATGTATGGATGGATGGATGTATAGATGGATGTATGTATGAATGGATGAATGGATGTATGGATGTATGGATGGATGGATGTATAGATGGATGTATGTATGAATGGATGGATGGACGTATGGATGATGGATGGATGGATGGATGTATAGATGTATGTATGGATGGATGGATGAATGGATAATTTGCTTCCAAGTGTGTACCTGGTTCCCAGGGTGACACTAGGCGTCCAATGTTATACCTTGCGCCCAAAGGCATACCGGATGATGTGCGCTAAAAGTTATTACCTCACGTCCAAGATCATATCTAACTTTCATGGACATACCTGGTGCCCAAGGTCACACCACGCGTTCAAGGCCACCTCGCGACAAGGTCATACCTAGCACCCAAGGTCGTACCTCGACTTCAAGGTCACATCATGCGTTCAAGATCATACCTTGCGTCCAGTGTTTTCCAGTCCGACGTATTTCCCATCCGTGCTGCACTCCGTGATGCTGATTGGTCCTTTGGCGCTGCGCTGGAGACTCGTTTTCGCAGTCATCGACGGAAGATGCTCAGGCTGGGCAGAAGACACCTCGTCTGAAAACATGAGCATCTTCTTCAATAGTAAGTGGGTGATTGAGCGCCTGCTGAATGGATAAGAATGCGTGGTGGGAATGATGGGCTTCTACAGGATATAGAAGGGTGGGTGAGAAATGGGGTTGTGTGTTGGATAGGATAGTGAATTTGTGGGCTGGTTGGTGGAGGACTGGGTGGGTTTCAACGAGTGGGTCGGAGAGTGAAATCAATTTTGTAGCCTAAGTTAGTGAGTCGGTGATCGAGTTGATGAGTGAGAGAATGAATGTACGTGTCTAACAATTATATAGCACCTTTAAATATACATTGCTATTTATTAGGCGCCACTATCTGATGACCAAGAACCAGTCGATGGCGCTGAAAAACAGTGAGTGGACTCGAGTCTGAACGACGCTCCGAACACACCAACTTACTTACATGCATAATTGTGTAATTTCATAGATCTATGCTACGCAGCGTGACTTCGATTCATGATATAAAAGGATAATCACAAGTTGTCGATTGATCAACTAACAAATCAACTAATTTATCAGTGAATGAATGAATGAATGAATGAATGAATTAATGAATTAATGAATGAATGAATGATGTATGAATTAATTAATTACTGAATGAATGAATGAATGAATGAATAAATGAATGAATAAGTAAATGAATGAATGAATAAATAAATAAATAAATAAATAAATGAATAAATAAATGAATGAATAAATAAATGATTGAATAAATGAATGAATAAATAAATAAATGAATGGATGAATAAATAAATGAATGAATAAATGAATGAATAAATAAATGAATAAATAAATGAATGAATAAATAAATGAACGAGTGAATGAATTGTTACCCACCGTCGTCATCCTCTCCCGGTGCAGACGATCTCAGTCTGTGCTCCGTCCTTGATGTGATCCTTTCCTCGCGAGGCCCACCAGAACCTCCTCCAGGCCTCGAAGAAGAACCACCACCACTACCACCACTACCACCACTCGGACGGGTACTACCTCCACCGGGTCTTCCGCCTCCAGCGCCTCCAGCGCCTCCACTACCACCGCTACCACCACCGCCTTCAACCTTTCCACCCGCTCTACTCGATCCTCCCGCTGTGCTACCACCTCCACCACTTCCACCACCGCCGCCACCGATGGACCTCGTGTCGGATCCTCCTCCCATTACGCTGTAAAACCTGGAAGTAAGAGTTCAACAACAATTTGTAAAACACGATGAATTTCAGGACGGATCGGTTGATTTGTTGATTGATTGATTGATTTGTTGACTTGTTGATTGATTGATTTGTTGATTGACTGATTGATTGATTGATAGATTGATTGATTGATCGATCGATTGATTGATAGATTGATTGATTGATCGATAGATCGATTTGCTGATGGCTGGTTTGATTGACTGGTTATTTCTTTGGTTGCTTGATGAATGGTTGATTGACACATTGTTTGGTTGATTGATTGATTGGCTGACTGATTGTTCGATTGATTGTTCGATTTATTGATTCTTGGATGGGTTGATTAATGGACGGATGCATTCATTGATTGACTAATTTAATAAACTTATTTCATGATCTAAGTCAATAACTTGAATATTTTAATTCTCTCAACTTAATCATCTTCCCTCTGAAGTTATTTTTATCTCCCGTAATTTATCTTCAAATATTTCTCTCCAGTTTATCATCTACCGCTTATTGACACAAACTAATGCTCTCAAATTCGGTCCTTACAATTAAATTCCTTAGGGGATTAGTTTTCCATAAAATTGAAATCACTGATCACCGGTTCTCCTCCGATTCCAGAAGTTTCCTGTAGGCAGAAATCTCCAGTTCCAAACCGAGTTTTGTGTCCATCAGATGTTGGACTTCCTGCAAAACGGCCTCCAGTTCCGCTCGCAACTTCAACAACTGTTCCAAAGACAAAATAGGACAATGCATGCAAGCGTAATCTTATAATCGTAATCCTAATCGTAATCGTAATCATAATCGTAATCCTAATCGTAATCGTAATCATAATCGTAATCCTAATCGTAATCGTAATCATAATCGTAATCCTAATCGTAACCGTAATCCTAATCGTAATCGTAATCATAATCGTAATCCTAATCGTAATCGTAATCATAATCGTAATCCTAATCGTAACCGTAATCCTAACCGTAATCCTAATCGTAATCGTAATCCTAATCGTTACCGTAATCTGAATCTCGGAATTTCTAGAGCGCTCAAAATGAGGAGCCAGCTTACTCAGAGGCGCTCAGTCAAAGAAAAATCGATGGGCAGGAGGAGGGTTCGTAATCGGTTACAGGCCAAGATCAAAAGAAGTCAGGCAGGCAAACAGACAGACAGACAGACAGACAGTTAGACAGACAGACAGGCAGACGGACAGAAGATATACTGACACGCACACAGACACACAAGCAGACACACACAGCCAGACACACAGACAAACAGACAGACAATTATTTATCGGAACGAAGGCTTACTTCATTCTTCAGTTCTCCGTTCTCTCGTTCGAATTCTCGTTCTCGTTCTTCTCTTTCCCTTCTCAGGATCTCCAATTCCCTCATCAGTTGAGCATTCTGAACAGAATAATTCCATTGCAGAGAAGTACCTTAATGATCTAATCGTGCCTAACAACTAGTATAGTCCCAACATAACAGGGCTTTTTTAACGTGCAGTTGTATACAAAATGTGCGCTTTAAATGGATTTGTGCAGTTGTAGAAGCACTTTTGTACAGTTAAAAATTAGCAAAAAGGTCATTGTCTTCCGATTTAAAGTAATTTACCATGGAGGACGGGTGAGAAAATAAGAAGTTGTGCAGTTCAAACAATTCCTTAAAAACAGCCCTGCAACATAACCATAACCACAAGTCTTATCGAAACCAAATAACCAGAGCTGCTTGACAAGTGAAGTAGGTTGCAATGTGATGTTGTCTTAAGAGGGCCTAAGCCCCGCTAACAAGAGTCACTGCAGAATAAAAATTGCATTTAACCGTCGATAAGAAGGTGATCGGGATATAACGGAAAGTCCTTGTTTTAATAGGGTATACATAATAATTATATCATTGTTTTAATGTACAGGAATGAAAAAGAAAGTTTTTACAAAAGAGAAAGACCGAACAATAGTTCAGTTACGGCTTTGGTCAGATCATAACTATCTCGGTTAGTTGATAATTCTATCGGTTTGATCATAATAATTTATTATTATATCAAAATTGATGTACGAATGAATGAATGAATGAATAAATTACCTTGCTGTCGAGTTCTAGGTATTTGTCGTGATAGTCTGTCATCTGAGTTTTCAGTCTCTTTGTCTCTTCCTTCGTATGACTTGATTCCATGTTCTGCCTCGTTGCTCCAGTTCTGAACTCTTGCAACTGAAAAGATACACAGCTCTATGTGATGAAGATGAGGAGGAGGAGGAGGAGGAGGGGAGGAGGAGGAGGAGGAGGATGATAATGACAAGTTTGACATCGTTAGGCATTTAGACTGTAACTGCCTGCTTGATTGAATGAATAAATATAATTTCATTGAATAAATTAAGAAATTATTAATTATTGTCTCGTTCATTGAGAGATTTATCATTCAATCGATCTAGATTGATTGAATGCCTCTGTGTTTGATTAACTGGCTAACTGGTTGACTGATTGCCTAACTGGTCAATTGATTGGTTTGCTGATTGATTGATCAACTGATTAACTGATTGACTTTTGATCGATTGTCCGAATGTTTGATCGATTGATCGATCGACTGGTTGACTGATTTATTGTTTAACTGATTGATTGACTAATTGATTGAATCATCAATTGAGATTGATTGATTAATCGATGGGTTTTTATTGATTGATCCAACTTACCTTCATGTTGTAGAAGCCCTCCAATTCTCCTCTGATTCCTTCGATCTTATCATCGTAGACTTCTTGTATTTCCCTCAGCGCTTGTCCCATCTCGTTCTTCCAATATTCGCGGTTCTCTGAAGTCGTATCGCGATAGACCAACGCCGCCAACTCTTTCATCTCCTGGTGAATAACAACAGAACTACATTGTTCAAACACGGTAGCCGATTCGTTACAGCGTACGCACTGGAAAGTGGAGAGCATGGGTTCGATTCCTTTGTTCCTATGAGATCCTTTCCGGTGTAGGGACCTTGAGCAAGTCCTTCACTTACAGGAGCTCTTCTAAACGGCTAACCTAATAAAAGCGCTTTGTACATGTATACAAGTGCTTAAATACAATATAACAGAATAAAAACTATTGCTTCTCTAATAGCAATAAATGACTGACAACTATTACGATTATTGCAAATTGCGATGGTAAGTCGTTCCACCTGTTCGTGAACGGTTCTCATGAACTCCAGTTGTTCTTCGAGTGTCTGTCGTCTGTTCTCAGCGTCAACATGAAGCAACGTTTCATTGTCCAGGTCCTACAATAATAACAACAAAATCACCTACAGATAATAAATATAATTAGCAGAGTAATAAATATAAAAAAATTGATCAATATTGAGTTATTAATTTATAATGAATGATTAACCAGTAGGCCCTAATAAATATTTAATGAATAATTAAAATACATGACCATTAATAATAAGTGATTAACTAACAATGAAAGACCAACTACTAATAAATGATTAGCTGATAAGCAATAAATATTATAAACTCAATAATAAATAATAAACTAGTGATAAATAATTACCTAGTAATGAAGAATTAACCAGGAATGAATGATTATCTAATATTAAATTGCTAACAAATGATTGATAATTAAGAGATAAATGATAGGCCTAATCAGGAAATGTTATTCAAGTATAATTGACGTCTCGCAAGTAGCCTAGTTAAAATAATAATACTTTAAAATAAACAACCATTAAATCGCTGCTGTCAAATAATTGCTAGATGATCATAATACAATTTCACATAAACATAAAACAAACACTATGCCACGATTGGTAATTATAACTATACTAATTAATAAAAACTAAACACTGAACAATAGCTGAACACTATATAAAGACTTACATTAACTATGTCACATGAGCCACGCCTATTGGTTCTAACTTCATTACCATGACAAACGCGTCACACTTGACCTCTTTCCCAACCAATCATCAATCAGGTAGGTGACAGTGTTAAGGATCAAGGTCACGAGTATCATTCAAATATGCAAATGATCCACTCAGCGATAACGTCCCTCGTGACCACGCACAGAATATAATCTGATAATTTAAAAACAGTTGCCATGGTTACAGTGACCCACTTCTTCAACAATATCATTCATCCATTAGCTGAAAGGTCACGTGGTCAAGGTCACTGGTCAGGAGGTCACTTTTTTCTTTTCCAGGCCAGACTGTTGATCCGGGGTCGGATATTTACGACGCTGGATAATGGCTGCTGTTTAGCGATACTGATGATGGCACCACCGCATCTATTGCTACGGAGGCTGGTCTGTTGTCAGCAGCCGCGGCTTAAGGGAATGGTCAAGAGAGACAATGGTCATTCGCAGTTGCAATTTATGGTGTTCCTGTTGCTTTGGTCTGGGTTAGCGCATTGTCTTGATACTTCAGACACCGTTGATGTTAGAAAGCTACCACAGATGAGTTGTCTGGCTATATAGCACGCTCACTAAATATCGGCTTTCAATGTCTCAATGACTGGACATTTTAGAGAATCTTAAACCTGTCCTATTTAGCCGAAGTTGGGATGGGAGCGCTTCTGAGTAGCCTACTTTGAAGAGGCGCTATATAGACCTTTCTAAAATTTAATAATGGAGTGTAAAGGCTGGCAGCAGGCCCAAAGCACATTGTTAGCCGCCAAAAGTACTCTGGACAACATCACAATGAATTAGACAATAATATTATAGGCTACTGAACTACGCTACACATCACTACGCTATGCCATACTACGCTGGACTACTGTGACAGTACACTGTACTATACCGCGCTAAATAGTACTAGAGCCCACTGGCCTACAGTAGAATACGAAACACTAGACCATGTTGGACGGCACTATACGGCTGCACTACACTTTGCAGTACGCTGCTCTAGAGTCTAGACTCTAGACTCTAGACACACCGGCATTACACTCCGCAACACTACACAAGTGTTTATGCATCCAGACATTGCTTGCAGAAATGGATCTCTCGTGACTATAGAATAATTTGCAGATGGCGACTGTAAATGGCTGCTTAAAGAAGCGTCAGCGAAAGGATGATGAGGCTGACGAGAGAGAACAAAGCAGGTTCCAAATGAATGATGATGATGCAAATTGCGTCTAAGAGCCAATGGTGATGCTAAGAGCACACGCCGAATGGACTGGCCATTATTACCATTGTGGTCTGCATCGTCATTCCATAGATTTTCACTTGAAAGCATTTACTGCGACAGATAATCCCCAAGGAGTAGCTCGGATTTCTTTTTCTCTCACTTTTTGTCTCTATCTATCATTCTGTCTATCTCTTTCTGTCTGTCTGTCTCTGCCTTCCTGCCTGTCTCTGTAGAAACAGAGAGAGACAGAGAGTCTGTCTCTACTCTCTGTCTCTGTTTCTGTATGTCAGTCTGTCTCTCTGTAGGCTATATCTAGCTATCTCTCTGTCTCGGTCACTAATCCTGTCTCTCTGTCTTTCTATCAATCTATATATGCCCGGGCGGCATATAGGCATTCCGTGCCCGATTTCGTAGCATTGTCAGCCTTAAGCCTCTTTTCATTGGCCGATCCCATATTATGAATATTCATAACCAGTGACATCATTAAGCACGTTTTGTTTACAGACTTTGCGGCTTGCGTTGGCAATAATTATCAATAATCTTAGGCTATTATGTTTAATAACTCGCAGCCTTTGCGTCCATTTAGGCCTAGTAGGCTATATTTAAGTTACCTGCTAAGATTTATAAAGTGCTTTAATAAATATATAGCCTACACCAAACAGTTTTGAATATAGACCCTAATGGGATAAAGATGCGTTGCGTGATTTTTTATTGGACGGATATGCTTTTTAAACTGCTTTTAGCTCCATGTAGGCCTAGCCTATTGCAGGCTGTCTGTTCAGCTAGTATAGTTAAGATGTATGTATTCTGTAATGATGTAATCTGAGTTCCTGCAAGCTGTGTCAACTGCATAATTGTACACTGTAACCGATTGCGGTCTTTCAACCGGATTGTTGAATAGACGAAAATTATTATTTTACTGCCTCACCCAAAAATTTAAACACCCGATTTTAGTTTAATAATTGTATCTAAAATGTAAGCAATTGGCAGGTAGGTCAAGCTGTAAATGTTGGGACTTCGCTATGTCTGAATGGTGACAAGTTGTCATTAGACTAAATTATAGGTTGCGGCCTGTCAACCGTATTGTTGAATAAAGATAATATTATTTAATGATGAGAAATGATAACAGAGTAACACTGATGTTTTTAGCAAATGCCTTTCTATTATGTAAAGCCATAAGGCTACTTGCATTCATATTAATGTTTTTATTGGCAGGCCTACTTAGGCTATTCATAATTCAGCAGTAACGTTCACTCTTATAGGGCTGTTTTATGTAATTTTTAGAACTGCATAAGGCCACAACCCCTTCTTTCTTTTCCCATCTCCATGGTAAATTACTTCCAATCGGAGGACAATGACCTTTTTTGCTAGTTTTTAACTGTACAGAAGTGTTTCTACAAATCTATTCCTTTCAGGAAGTCAGAACGTGGAATTAGAAGGTCTGTGAACGTGGATGCAAAGGGTTCTGATTCATGATTTAAAATAATCAAATTTGAATAATTTGAATGAAGATAACCATCACACATCTTAATAAAACGTAGCCTACCTAGGCCTAGCCTATATGCAATTGCGCATGGACTACACATAGGTTTAAATTGAGGATGATTTTCACTAGAACTTAGAATCTTAGATTGACATGAACTACTGTACTTAAGCTCGAAATATTACTGGTTGTCGAACAGTAGGCATGGAAAATGAGACAGTTCACGAAAACTGAATAAACATAGAGCTTTTAAAGTTACAATTGGGAATGTGTGGAACACTAATTTCAACTGGTGCGAATTTAAGCAACTGAAGTTTAGTAAAATCTAATGTAATGACTTCTGTAGCGCAGTTTTGATTTTTGGTATCGCAGGAGGCTGTTGAATCAACGAAGCAGACGCCTGATGCATCACATAGCCTATAGCTGTTGACCACAGCGTATTATTGAAGCGATGAGTTGGTGGATGACATATTCGCTGGCACGCACGTAACAACGCGTAACCTTTGCATTAAATTTTTGCTCTGATTAGAAGTCTACCTTCACAATTTCGATTACTTCACTATCGAATGGAAACTCCTTATAATTTTAAAAGCACCGCAGTCGGCCATTTTTCCCGTATGCCAGCAACAACAGCGCACGAGAAGGCACTAAACACGTCATTGGTTATGAATATTCATTATCTGGAACCGGCCAATGAAAAAGCGTTATGGCTTGCAATGCTACGAAATCGGGTACGGAATGCCTATATGCGCCCGGGCGGGCACCAGAGTCGGAATTACCTGAATTAACTCACCGTATACCTGCTTGCATAGGTTATTCTGATACGATGACTTAATGGCTTATTATTAGTTGAGCTAATTATATACCAAGAAGATAGCAGCGCCAACAGGAATAAGGACAATGAGAAAAATAATGTCCAGTGATTAGTAGCAGTTGTATAGGTGGTAATGTATAAGATTAGCGGGTATTAGATTATAGTTAGGTATGATAGCGTGAAGTGGGAATTAAGTGTCAAGTAAGATAGAGTGAATCAATGCTTGGTTACGTATGTAAGGTTTGAATTGGAAAAGACACGCCACGGTTGGATTGGTAAAAGGCACAGATAAGGGTGGAGTTGGAAAAGGTGCGGTGACGTTGGTATAGTATAGGAACGGTGAAATTGGAATTAAAAAAGGTGCGATAACAGTTGAATTGGAAAACGTGAGATGCCATAATTATAGCGTAGGCTATGTTCTAGGTCGAATGTATGGCATAGAAGTAAGCTTACAGCGTAATGGCTAACTGGAATTTGCATAAGCTATCAAGTACAGTGGAATTTGAAAAAAAGTAGGCTGAGGTTGGAGCTGGAAGTGGTATCCGGCCCACAGAACCGTCTGGCTTAGATTCTACATGAAACACATCAACATGACAGACATTCATTCTTCTTCTCTCAAACAACATCTCCATACAGGTAGCAGTCTGGCATTCATTTCCTACGCGTTGGCATAGCAACGACGCCGAAGGTATTGAATTACATTTATCGATCTCTACAGCTACATCTCTCTACAGCTATATCTCTCTATACATGTACATGTAGCTATATATATCTCTATATTTGCCAGCAACAACATGGCCGAGCAAGTGTGGGCACGCTGGTCGAGCCGGGGCGCCACAGTCGCGTGTCTCAGGTCACGTGGTTGAATGTGGTAGCTGATTAGTTCTATTGATCAATTTGGACGTGCGGGAGAAAAAGGAGGAGGATGACGAGGAGGAAGAGGAGAAGAAGGAGGAGGAGGAGGAGGAGGAGGAGGAGGAGGAGGAGGAGAAGGAGGAAGGCATACAGACATGGCCAGTGAGAGAAACAGACAGACAGGCAGACAGACAGACAGACATAGAGAGAGACAAAGATATAATTACTCAACGCAGCCCCATTGGGCTATAGGCAAAATAAAGAAACAAGTGGTCAGACCAGACAGGTATGCAAGACAGTCATACCTGACAGACAAGTAGACAGACAGACAAACCCTAACTATATCCCTAACCCTGGCAGACATACTGGCAGACAGACAGACATGCAGACATACAGATATACAGACATACAAACAGCCAGGCAGACAGACATACCCAAATCTAACCCTAACCCTAATAGACAGACAATTTTTGTCTGTCTGTCAGCATGACAGACAGACAAAAATACTTGCATACAGATATACAGACAAACAGACAAACAGACAGACAGACACAGCCAATCCTGTCCATAACCTAACCCTAACCCTGATAGGCATACTGACAGTATGTCTATCATACAGACAAACAGACAAACATACATACATACATACATACATACAGCTATACAGACAAACAGACAGACAGACTTATGACTAATAGAGGCAGACATTGAAAAGGGAGAGCAAACAATAATTTATTTACATAGACTCATAGATCATGTCGATCTGGCTCTTATGACGATCACCCTTGCGGAAGTGCTCTCTATGTCTGAGGCCAGCAGCCGATTTCAAACGAGACCGCTAATAAAACATCGTACTCAGCCGATGGTTCCGGATCGAACCGTTCATGCATAGAGCCATGGTTCATTAGGTTTACCTGTCCAGCTAAATTGATTTCCTTCCTTATGGGCGCGAAACTCGTCTCACCTGGGGGGGGGGGGGCACTTCAATATACACGAAGTATTTGATGACTACTTTCGGATAGCACCTTATAAAGTCCTGTCTCTAGACCTTGACGTTGGTGGGCTTGACTTTGTTTTGGCTAGGTTATACTGTAGGTGCATACTAATTATACGCTTGGTGCAGTTCTAACATCAACTTTGATTATAGGCCAGTAGGGGGCAAAGGAGAGAATGACTATCACTTCTAGGAACGTCGCCAGCGGCGACTTCGAGGAAACGCGCCGGCGGCGCCTTCTAGGCCACGCCTCCTAGGCTTCTAGGGCTTCTAGGCCACGCCCCCACAGGCTGCTAGGCTATTACGTCATACCTAATTAGCATACAGGCTAGTAGAGGACTTCCAGGAACGGCCTACCTGCCTACTAGCGCTTCTAGGCTATGGGCTATAGGCTAAGGGCTATGGCGTACATTAGCGCGCTTCTAGGGAACGCCTTCTCGGCTTGTAGTGCTTCCAGGAACCCTAATTTATTATGCTAATATGCTAATTACCTATTATGCACACACACGAGCTGCGGCGCTGTCCCAGGAAACGGCGACCAATCGGCGAGCGCGGCACCATTCCAGGAAACGGCGACCAATCGGCGAGCGCGGCGCTATCCCAGGAACCTACGAGCAATAGAGGCGGACTATTATGCTAATAATTTATTAATATATTATGCTAATTACCAGGCATTTACTGGCTTCCGCAGTATGTCAGGAGGTTGTACGCGGCCAGCGCAAGAATTCGAATCAACAACCCACCAAGCCCAGACATCAACTTTCAACACACTGATTAATAAACCAACGACTTTCCATGTCTCCTTCTCTGCCTCTGCATCTCTCTATACCTACACACATCGCGACCACAACCGCTGAAAGGTATACGAAGCATTCATAGTTCGTGTGAAAACAATGAAGCTCTTTAAAAAAGATGCTGACGATGCACAGCCTGGACATCTGCGCTCTACCCCACGCATCTCTCCTCTACCCCTCTCCACTCACCATCCCAACCGACTCGGTATTTATAAATCGCCACGGAACACTGCACACGACGCCCTATCGCCTTTATTATCCAGCCCCTTTGATGGCATTGTAAGGATGCTGAGGATGCACCTGGCGAGGTGCCCCAGGCACAATCACAGGTAGTCATCACAACGACCAAGGACAGACGCACACAGATCCACCAAGAGAGACAAACAAGCACACTAAGAGACGAATGGCCAAGCAAATATCTTGCACCACACACATGAAATATATGTCTCCGGCCCTGGTAGTCATAACAACGACCAGGGAATACAGGCTCAGCCCCATCAAGAGAGACAAACAAACACACTAAGAGATGTCAGGCCAAACAAACTTCTTGCACCACCAAGCCCTAGTGTGGTGACATATATGCCTCCAACTCTCTATAAATCACATCCTAGGCTGTGTATAAGCTCAATCCTTATCCGACATCAGCATCTGCAGCCGTTCAACAGACGTCAACTCGCTTCTACAGACGATTTCGAGTACAACCCGCTGGTTCTACAGACGCATCCGACGCATTCGTTCAGACATGGCGACTGGTTAGTGTACTACATTATCTTCTAAATTTCAACAGACGCAGCAATTTCGCTTAAATGCAGAAATTAAATTTATTTGCAAGCAAAATTTTATGTAGGCCTATAATATCGTGGTCATAGAAGCACGTAACTGTCTTTGTCAAGGCCTGGGTCTGGCGCTGGTAGGAAAACACACGCGGCATTATTATTAGGCTGTTATAATTATTATGTAGGCTACACAGAACGAGGCCAGCGTCAGGAGATGCTGCATAGTAGGCCTATTATACGTAGAATTATCGCAGCGGCAGGAGGCGATGCGCAGTAGGCCTATTATTATTATACGTAGAATGAGGAAGGCTCTAGGAGACGCTGGGCAGTAGGCATATTATTATTATAGCCACATACATCAGAAACTAGGAAGCATTTCTCGCAGTCGAACTTACACACGAATATTATTTATTTTGTCTAGTTGCTGAAATGGAAGCACAAATCGAGGAGATCAAGAAGTTGGAAGCGAGAGCTCTTGCAATGCTTCAACAATTGAGTATGTATATTCTTAGCAGTGCTGCGGCAAGGCTTTTTATCGTCACCCTCCTCCTTTTTACTGACTTGGGACTGGCGCCCCTATAGAACGCGACATGTAGGCTCTAACGCACTGTGGCTTTGTACAGAAAATTCTTGTATTATGAAGCCTAGAGAAAATAATAATAATAATAATAATTATACTTACACAATGCGAAGGGCCTCACTATTTTATAGCAAATAACATTTGAATATTTCCTGCGTATATTGACCACGCGTCAAATTTCTGTTACAGAACGGGATGAAATCAATGGCAGAGTCCAAAACACTGAACCAGTAGAGGGCCATTATCTCACTTCGGCGGCAGGGTCGGCGCCCCATCCTAGACCCACAGCAGCAGAAAGTCGCCCGAGGCATATTTCGTCGACAGCAGCAGAGGGCCGCGGCGGGCGGCCACCAGAGAACGCCCAAACAAGCAAGTTACACACTTATAATTTTATGTCTTCCTGTGTGTTACACACACACACACACACACACACACACACACACACACACACACACACACACACACACACACACACACTTGATATGTATTGCATGAACCGCATCACTTCCATAAAAATATCCTTCCGCGGTCATACACACAACTATGTGGAACTACTTTCGCGTAGGAATATCTGTAAAAAGTAGTCCCATACCTATAACTAGTAGGCGCACTCAACGTTCGAAACACAACAATCATCGAATCCTACAGAGCATTTGGCTTTAACACTTTTTTTTGGAAAAAGTAGTTAACTATCGGCGGATATTAGCTCGATATTTAAGTAGGGTATGCATGCGGCTGCAAACCCAGTTAAGTAATTAGTTATAGAAAGAGTGTTCTGGCACATAGTAAAAATTTTCGAACACACTAAGGCGCTCTTTGCAACACAACTACAGCAAAAATGGGTAAAAAAATTTCTTATTCTGTTGTACATTACATTAGACGCCATATATTTTCATAACGCTCAAACTCCATGTATTTTTGTTTCTAGCGAGCAAGCTCGATGCAGACCTCGATCAATTGCTGAAGGAAGATATTCAACTGAAGGAGAGAATTCGACAAATGAGTAAGTTTGTACTTTGACTATTTTCAATTGTAAACTTTAAAAATCTTTAAAAATCTTTTAAAATAAATTTTATATTCGTTTAAAATACATGGTTTGTTTAAAAATGGCGCATTTTATTCATGTCAAATAATATATGTTGTAGAGTTGAAGCGAAAGGCAGCCGCAGACACCGGCCGTGCAGCAAAGCGCAACAATGCGGAAACCGGCGCCCCGCGACAAGGGAGCCCCGACCCGGCGGCAGCGGCGGCGGCCGGCTCCAGCAGAGGCAGCCCGGCAGAGTCCGACTCGACAAGTAAGTTCCTACAGGCATAGCAGCCTTTACATTGTTTGTACAAGCTACAAGTTTAAATCCTATACTTTCAACACACAATCATACTGTGTACCATGTCTATATGCTTTCAGTAAGTAATTTATCACACACAAGTCTTTTAATGAGTATTTTGTTATGTATTAGGTCGATGCGAGTCTTGTCGATCCTACAAACAGAATCTGACGAGTAATCTCTGCGAAGTCTGTTTGCTGAGACGAGAGTGCCCTCAATGTAAGAACCGGCGGCCTTCGCGCTTCTTCAGGTCCGGACAGGACGTCTGCGTAACATGCTTCAAGAAACACGTCAACCCAAACATCAAGACAAGCGCCCAGAATGCGTTCATAGATGTGTCGTTTCCGGCGCCGCAGACAACAGACGTCCACAACATGCTGCTGACGGAATCGTCGCGCATGACGAGCACACTGGAAGACACGTTCAGAGATGAAGGGTAAGCGTATACAAGCTGCAAACTTTGCATTAAACACATCATTTCGCTCTAAAATATTGTTGGACTTAGAAAAGTTCTGCATTTTGTTTGGACTTAGAAAATTTTATGCTAAAATCCTACTGGACTTAGAAAATTCTGCCCTTACAGCTTGTGTGGACTTAGAAAATTCTGCATGTTGTTGGGACTTGGGCATTTTGTAAAGTGTGAGTTATTTCTATGTCTATTTCTTTAGGCCGGTGAAATGGTTCGTGGCGGTCGACGTGGACTTCAAGCGAGCCACGCCAGACGGGGAAGCGCAGACGGTCGGCTACTTCAAGTCCGTACCGGCAACACTCACACACCCGTCGCAGTGTGTTTTCTACCCCTGTGAGCACTTGCATAGAGAGGGGTAAATGTCTTGTCATCTGGGTTTGAATACATGACGTTTATGCTATAGTCAGGATTCAGCCCCTCAAACAGTGGAATTTGTTCAATTGTCATGGGGAATTTTAGACCCTCAGTTTCAAGCTCTCCCAAGTAACGCTTGTATATACTAACGCGCTGAGCATTATCTTTTTGGTAGTGGGAAACTGCAAGCACGCTGTATAGAAAGCAGAATTCATCCTCGTTGCGCAGATTCAGTGTTGCACATTTCCTGGCAATGTATTGCGGTGTGGGGATGTAGCTGGAGGCCCCTACAGGGTCGAAGACGGCATTGCAAATCTTAAAATCAACCACCCCATTTACCATCCAGCCGGAACTTTGACTCGTAAACGTATCTACCAACTCGTCGATTCTTTGCACGGCCTCTTGTAGTTGGTCTGCGATCTGCGACGGGTGTGTGAGTGTTGCCGGTACGGACTTGAAGTAGCCGACCGTCTGCGCTTCCCCGTCTGGCGTGGCTCGCTTGAAGTCCACGTCGACCGCCACGAACCATTTCACCGGCCTAAAGAAATAGACATAGAAATAACTCACACTTTACAAAATGCCCAAGTCCCAACAACATGCAGAATTTTCTAAGTCCACACAAGCTGTAAGGGCAGAATTTTCTAAGTCCAGTAGGATTTTAGCATAAAATTTTCTAAGTCCAAACAAAATGCAGAACTTTTCTAAGTCCAACAATATTTTAGAGCGAAATGATGTGTTTAATGCAAAGTTTGCAGCTTGTATACGCTTACCCTTCATCTCTGAACGTGTCTTCCAGTGTGCTCGTCATGCGCGACGATTCCGTCAGCAGCATGTTGTGGACGTCTGTTGTCTGCGGCGCCGGAAACGACACATCTATGAACGCATTCTGGGCGCTTGTCTTGATGTTTGGGTTGACGTGTTTCTTGAAGCATGTTACGCAGACGTCCTGTCCGGACCTGAAGAAGCGCGAAGGCCGCCGGTTCTTACATTGAGGGCACTCTCGTCTCAGCAAACAGACTTCGCAGAGATTACTCGTCAGATTCTGTTTGTAGGATCGACAAGACTCGCATCGACCTAATACATAACAAAATACTCATTAAAAGACTTGTGTGTGATAAATTACTTACTGAAAGCATATAGACATGGTACACAGTATGATTGTGTGTTGAAAGTATAGGATTTAAACTTGTAGCTTGTACAAACAATGTAAAGGCTGCTATGCCTGTAGGAACTTACTTGTCGAGTCGGACTCTGCCGGGCTGCCTCTGCTGGAGCCGGCCGCCGCCGCTGCCGCCGGGTCGGGGCTCCCTTGTCGCGGGGCGCCGGTTTCCGCATTGTTGCGCTTTGCTGCACGGCCGGTGTCTGCGGCTGCCTTTCGCTTCAACTCTACAACATATATTATTTGACATGAATAAAATGCGCCATTTTTAAACAAACCATGTATTTTAAACGAATATAAAATTTATTTTAAAAGATTTTTAAAGATTTTTAAAGTTTACAATTGAAAATAGTCAAAGTACAAACTTACTCATTTGTCGAATTCTCTCCTTCAGTTGAATATCTTCCTTCAGCAATTGATCGAGGTCTGCATCGAGCTTGCTCGCTAGAAACAAAAATACATGGAGTTTGAGCGTTATGAAAATATATGGCGTCTAATGTAATGTACAACAGAATAAGAAATTTTTTTACCCATTTTTGCTGTAGTTGTGTTGCAAAGAGCGCCTTAGTGTGTTCGAAAATTTTTACTATGTGCCAGAACACTCTTTCTATAACTAATTACTTAACTGGGTTTGCAGCCGCATGCATACCCTACTTAAATATCGAGCTAATATCCGCCGATAGTTAACTACTTTTTCCAAAAAAAAGTGTTAAAGCCAAATGCTCTGTAGGATTCGATGATTGTTGTGTTTCGAACGTTGAGTGCGCCTACTAGTTATAGGTATGGGACTACTTTTTACAGATATTCCTACGCGAAAGTAGTTCCACATAGTTGTGTGTATGACCGCGGAAGGATATTTTTATGGAAGTGATGCGGTTCATGCAATACATATCAAGTGTGTGTGTGTGTGTGTGTGTGTGTGTGTGTGTGTGTGTGTGTGTGTGTGTGTGTGTGTGTGTGTAACACACAGGAAGACATAAAATTATAAGTGTGTAACTTGCTTGTTTGGGCGTTCTCTGGTGGCCGCCCGCCGCGGCCCTCTGCTGCTGTCGACGAAATATGCCTCGGGCGACTTTCTGCTGCTGTGGGTCTAGGATGGGGCGCCGACCCTGCCGCCGAAGTGAGATAATGGCCCTCTACTGGTTCAGTGTTTTGGACTCTGCCATTGATTTCATCCCGTTCTGTAACAGAAATTTGACGCGTGGTCAATATACGCAGGAAATATTCAAATGTTATTTGCTATAAAATAGTGAGGCCCTTCGCATTGTGTAAGTATAATTATTATTATTATTATTATTTTCTCTAGGCTTCATAATACAAGAATTTTCTGTACAAAGCCACAGTGCGTTAGAGCCTACATGTCGCGTTCTATAGGGGCGCCAGTCCCAAGTCAGTAAAAAGGAGGAGGGTGACGATAAAAAGCCTTGCCGCAGCACTGCTAAGAATATACATACTCAATTGTTGAAGCATTGCAAGAGCTCTCGCTTCCAACTTCTTGATCTCCTCGATTTGTGCTTCCATTTCAGCAACTAGACAAAATAAATAATATTCGTGTGTAAGTTCGACTGCGAGAAATGCTTCCTAGTTTCTGATGTATGTGGCTATAATAATAATATGCCTACTGCCCAGCGTCTCCTAGAGCCTTCCTCATTCTACGTATAATAATAATAGGCCTACTGCGCATCGCCTCCTGCCGCTGCGATAATTCTACGTATAATAGGCCTACTATGCAGCATCTCCTGACGCTGGCCTCGTTCTGTGTAGCCTACATAATAATTATAACAGCCTAATAATAATGCCGCGTGTGTTTTCCTACCAGCGCCAGACCCAGGCCTTGACAAAGACAGTTACGTGCTTCTATGACCACGATATTATAGGCCTACATAAAATTTTGCTTGCAAATAAATTTAATTTCTGCATTTAAGCGAAATTGCTGCGTCTGTTGAAATTTAGAAGATAATGTAGTACACTAACCAGTCGCCATGTCTGAACGAATGCGTCGGATGCGTCTGTAGAACCAGCGGGTTGTACTCGAAATCGTCTGTAGAAGCGAGTTGACGTCTGTTGAACGGCTGCAGATGCTGATGTCGGATAAGGATTGAGCTTATACACAGCCTAGGATGTGATTTATAGAGAGTTGGAGGCATATATGTCACCACACTAGGGCTTGGTGGTGCAAGAAGTTTGTTTGGCCTGACATCTCTTAGTGTGTTTGTTTGTCTCTCTTGATGGGGCTGAGCCTGTATTCCCTGGTCGTTGTTATGACTACCAGGGCCGGAGACATATATTTCATGTGTGTGGTGCAAGATATTTGCTTGGCCATTCGTCTCTTAGTGTGCTTGTTTGTCTCTCTTGGTGGATCTGTGTGCGTCTGTCCTTGGTCGTTGTGATGACTACCTGTGATTGTGCCTGGGGCACCTCGCCAGATGCATCCTCAGCATCCTTACAATGCCATCAAAGGGGCTGGATAATAAAGGCGATAGGGCGTCGTGTGCAGTGTTCCGTGGCGATTTATAAATACCGAGTCGGTTGGGATGGTGAGTGGAGAGGGGTAGAGGAGAGATGCGTGGGGTAGAGCGCAGATGTCCAGGCTGTGCATCGTCAGCATCTTTTTTAAAGAGCTTCATTGTTTTCACACGAACTATGAATGCTTCGTATACCTTTCAGCGGTTGTGGTCGCGATGTGTGTAGGTATAGAGAGATGCAGAGGCAGAGAAGGAGACATGGAAAGTCGTTGGTTTATTAATCAGTGTGTTGAAAGTTGATGTCTGGGCTTGGTGGGTTGTTGATTCGAATTCTTGCGCTGGCCGCGTACAACCTCCTGACATACTGCGGAAGCCAGTAAATGCCTGGTAATTAGCATAATATATTAATAAATTATTAGCATAATAGTCCGCCTCTATTGCTCGTAGGTTCCTGGGATAGCGCCGCGCTCGCCGATTGGTCGCCGTTTCCTGGAATGGTGCCGCGCTCGCCGATTGGTCGCCGTTTCCTGGGACAGCGCCGCAGCTCGTGTGTGTGCATAATAGGTAATTAGCATATTAGCATAATAAATTAGGGTTCCTGGAAGCACTACAAGCCGAGAAGGCGTTCCCTAGAAGCGCGCTAATGTACGCCATAGCCCTTAGCCTATAGCCCATAGCCTAGAAGCGCTAGTAGGCAGGTAGGCCGTTCCTGGAAGTCCTCTACTAGCCTGTATGCTAATTAGGTATGACGTAATAGCCTAGCAGCCTGTGGGGGCGTGGCCTAGAAGCCCTAGAAGCCTAGGAGGCGTGGCCTAGAAGGCGCCGCCGGCGCGTTTCCTCGAAGTCGCCGCTGGCGACGTTCCTAGAAGTGATAGTCATTCTCTCCTTTGCCCCCTACTTAGGCCTAAGTGTTTTACCTTATATCAAGCTCTCGTTGGGTGTTTCTTGCGGTCGTGGTGAAGGATGCTGATGCTGACGAGTATGGTGAAGATGATGACGACAATAATGATTGTGAAAGTAATGACAATGATATTGACGATGATACACTGTTAGTGTTGGTAGTGGTGGTGGTGGTGCTGACGATGATGATGACGATGACGATGAGGATGACGATGATAAACTGAGTCCCACCATTCTCGTGCGGTTGAGTGCTTCCGTGAGCGTCGTGATCTGCTTCTTATCTTTATCTCTATCCGTCTCCAGGTTTTCCAAGCGACGTCTGAGCATGTTGATTTCCGATTCGTAATCGGAAAGCTGTTGGTTCTGTCGCTCCACCTTCTCCCTCTCCTCCTGCGCAGACCGCCTCGCATCTTCTCCGCTAATTAAAACAATAACCAGATCGTGTATTGTTACTATAACGATTATTATTATAATTGTTATTATTATTATTATTATTATTATAATTGTTATTATTATTATTATTATTATTATTATTATTATTATTATTATTATGAAATTAACCGAAGTAGTTCAATTCACAAAGGTATGTATACAAGACAACGAATAGTGTTTTAAAGAATATGGAATCAGTAATCAATCTGATAGCTGTGGCTGCTTCTCGAATGTGCCCCTGCAAGCAACAGCGTTGAAACGTTGGATGCATACTGAGATCCGTTGGAACAGATAGCTTGACTCTTTGGGGTCTCCAGTGATTTGAGTCAGGAGGCGCCCCAAAACCTTAAATAATAATAATATTATTATTATTATTATTATTATTATTATTATTATTATTATTATTATTATTATTATTAATATTATTATAATTATTGTCATCATCGTTATTGTTATGTTTTGTTTTTCAGCAAGCGAAATTGATTAATAGTATAATTATTATTAAAATATTAATAATAGTTATTTTTTATTACAAATATTATTTTAATTATTATTATTAAAATAATAATATTAATTATTATTGTTATCAATATTTATCCTTGAGGTGCATAATTTTATGATACTACAGGATTTAAAATAATGGGATATCATTGTTCTTGGTTATCTAGTCATCCCTGAAGCCGTGCTGGCTGCTGAGCGCCAAAAATGCTGTGAGAAGCGATTACATTGAAGCGCTGCACAGCGACAGCTAAGCGCTGGTAGAGCAATTTGGTGTCTCTGTTATCTCCAGGCACCTGGACAAGGTGGTGGCAAAGGTTGCTTAACCCTTTAATGTCGAGATGGTAGTAAATGGTATGGGAAATCCTATACCCTCCGGCATTAAAGGGTTAATAAGCCAGACCTTCATGATTAATTATTGGGCCAAGTGTTTTGAATGCCAAATGCTCAAAGCAGTATGCGGGCAGCATTCCAATGCACTCAGATATTTGATTCTATTTTGGTAGCAGCCACCGGCCTTGGCAGATCTCGGATGATATGACTCTGTCAATGACAGTAGCATTATAGGCCAGACATTTCCGCCATCTCGTCATCGCCATCATCATCATCATCGTGATAATCATGATCATCATCATCGTCGTCGTCATCGTCATCGTCATCATCATAATCATGATCATAATCATCATAATCATCAAGAACAACAATAACATCATCACCAGCAGCAGCAACAGCAACAGCAATATTATCATCATCATGACAGTAATAATTAGCAATGAAAGATGTAAATTGAATCTGAAGATGAGTAAAATGAGTGAAATATTGTTGCACAATCAAGAAGAAGTTTTCTAAATACAGCATCGTGCTGATAAATTGCTTTCAGTGCATTGAAATCTGATTGATGCGCTTGTTTCTAACTAAACTTCAACCTCATTTCTCTGAATGTTGATTTGATCACAATGATCAGGGATTGCTTTCACCTACGTTACCTTGCTAAGTCAGCGCCTCTGTATAGGGTGTATTGAAAGGGCGCTATATAAATTCATCAGTGCAAATTTGAAGTAGAGTTCATCACTAACTTTCGTCGAGCCTCATCCAGCTGTTCTTCGAGCGACGTAACACGGATCTCCAGTCTCGCCTTGTCTTTCTGTCCATCGTCAAGGAGCCTCCTTGCCTCGTCCAACTCTGCCTCATACATGGCCTTGATCGCTGTTGTTTCCTTGCCCCATCCCGCCTTCAACTTGTCCAGCTCGTCGGCCAGCTTCCGGTTCTGTGCCTCAAGGAATCGAACCTTCTCGATGTAGCTGGCGAACCGTTCATTCAGGTCCTGCATGTCACGTTTCTCCCTCTCGCGGGACTCCTTGACGGAGCTCACCCCGGTGCTGGTCACCGCCGAGTACGCCCCGGGCGGTACGTTCCCCATCCCGGTTCCGTAGTGCATAGATCTTTCCATGGAGTACGATCTACCACCTCCTGCTCCCATCATTCCAGGTCCTGAACCTCCGAAAGATGTACGCTGGATGATGATGTTGCGAGGGGCCATCATAGGACGGTAGACCGATCCCCCGCCTCCCAAGTCAGTCGTGTAGGTCGTCTTTCTCGTCTCGTAGCTCGTCGTTGACTCCGTCTTCGCTCTGTCTCTTGCCGACATCTTTACAAGGTGTTAATTGAGTCCTTAGCTTCGTCTGAAAATCAGTGGAAAACCGGTGATGTTGCTGCTTGTGATCTGCGTTCTTTCTCTCGTTTTCCTTGGGTGCTCCACCTCTTACTACACTTGGTTGGCAAAGCTCTGGAAAAACTTTTCGAAAGCTTCTGCGTTGGTGAAGTCTATCCTCTCGTGTTCCTTCAGTACGCCTCGAAAACTCTTCGTGAAACCGTTTGAAACTATCGAAATCCTCTCTTGATAATTCGTGTCTTTTATAATCTCCACAATCTATTCCCAAGGAAATCTTTGGAAAACCACTGCCGAAATCTTCTCTTGTTATTCCAGTCGTATATTTATCTCGTTTTCCTCAGTCTCTTTCCAAGGAAATAGCTGCTGGAAAATCGACGAAAGCCTCTCTGAAAAAATTCCACGCACCGGTTTTCTTCAGCTTCTCTTCCAACTCTGTCCGTGGTTCTGGAGAAAAGACCGGCGCATCCAATCGACCGTCAATGAAAGCAGGAGAGGATGGTGTAAATTATTCAGATGTCGGGTAACAGGGAGAGACATGGCGGTTGCCGTTGTCTTTACATAATTTATCACAGGCACTGGCTGCGACCACGGCTACAGCCTCCTTGCTCAAGCGGTGTCATCATGCACGCTGAACGGCTGGCACGCCGTCCAGAAGCGTGGAGTCAATCGCATGGTGATCTGTCTTCGCATGTGTAGTTGTCTGCCTGTGTGGCTGTCCGTCTGGCTCTTTGTCCATCTGTCTGTCTTAGATCTTACAAAGCGGCTTGTCTTTGAGCATTTCTGAATGGTTGTCAGCGACATTGTGCAAGTCTCCTTGTCTGTCCGTCTGTCTGTGTGACTGTCTGTCTGTCTCTCTTTGTCCATCTGTCTGTATCAGATCTTACAAAGCGGTTTGTCTTTGAGCATTTCTGTATGGTTGTCAACGACATTGTGCAAGCAATGCTGTATGCGCAGCTTTTGTTTTATCCGTACTGTTAAATGCATCTCGGTTTATGCCTGTCTTTTTGTTTGTCTGTCTGTCTGCCTTTCTGTCTGTTTGTGCTTCTGAGGCTTTTAATAGCGATTGTTTCTTAGAGCATGTATGTGAGAATGTGTGGCTAACTGTATGTTTATCGTGTAAGTCTATGTGCAGATCTGTCGTTTTATCCGTACTGTTAAATGTATTTATGTCTGTCGGTCTGCTGGCTGTTTGTCTAGCCACGCTTGTGAATAAGCTGGTGCCCGGTATGTTTTTAAGTCCTTGTGGCGCCGTTCGTATGCTCGGGAGTGTTGAGCGTGACCTTCTTGTGCAAAGAGATATTGGTCCCTCGTGTCATTTAGATCTTAACGGCTGTTCAGTCCCTTTGTGTGTACGCTTGTGTGCTCCTCCCTGTGTGGCCTACTTATGTAAATTCAAGTTATATCTGATGTGGAATAATTCTGTCTGTCTGTATCTTTGTATGTCTGTCTGTCTGCACGTTTGTCTGTATGACTGTCTGCCTGACTAACTATCAGTCTGTATAATGTCTGCAAGTCTGCCTGTATGCCTGTATGCCTGACTAATTGTCCGTCCGTATAATGTCTGTCTATATGCCTGTGTACGCCTGTCTGCATGCCTGTCATTTGACTGACTGTCTGTTTGAATTGCCGTCTGCCTGACTGGTTGCCTACGTTCTTCGAGGATTTATTTGAATATCAGTTCGTGTTTTCTGTCTTTCTCCCGGATTTTTTCCTACATCTTCCGATTGATGTCCGTTTGTATACGTCTGCATAATTACGGCTCTCTCTGGCTCCCTGTCTTTATCGATGTAATCTCTTCCTACGCTGATGAGTCAGCCATCTTTCTAACGCATCGCACACGCATGTATGTGTGCAATGTGCATATTATGTTCCATCTCTTTCCTGTCTGTCTGTCTCTCCTTTCTCTCTTTCTCTTTCTATCTGTCTCTGTCTCTCTCTCTTCCTCTGTCTCTTTCTGTCTCCGTCTCTCTCTGTCTCTCTTTCTATCTGTCTCTGTCTCTCTCTCTCTCTCTTCCTCTATCTCTTTCTGTCTCCGTCTGTCTCTCATTGACTCTGTCTCTCTCTGTCTCTCTCTCTGTCTCTCTCTGTCTCTCTCTGTCTCTCTCTGTCTCTCTGTCTCTCTTTCTGTCTCTCTTTCTTTCTGTCTGTATGTCTGTCTGTCTGTCTCTCTCTCTCTCTGTCACTCTCGCTTTCACAGTCTCACTGTTTTTTCTCCTCCTTTATCCAGGCTTGGGACTGGCACTGGCAGAGAACAACCAGTGCCAGAGTTTTTGTGTCTACGTGAGTCTGACCTCTTTTATAGCATCGGGTTGACGTTTATTTCTTTATGGAGCGTCGTCCGTTCATAAACCCATTCGCCTTTTGTCCGGGACTATAATACGTCGCCGGTCGACTACGGTGAAATTACAACTGTCTGACGACAGAGAACTCTGAAACAATAATTATTGCATTTCGACCATCCAAAGCATTAATTATGATGATGATGATGATGATGATGATGATGATGATGATGATGACGATGATGATGATGATGATGATGATGATGATGATGATGATGATGATGATGATGATGATGATGATGATGATGATGACGACGACGACGACGACGATGACGATGGTAAGTGATTCAAAGTGAACCGGATCATGCACAGAAGAATGCTGTCACGGACTCTGCGCATGTATCTGGTCTCATTGAATTGGTCAGATTCATGTATGTGAGCATGCTGTAATATTGGTCATTTGGTCATACTCGATGTAACTTAAGCTTATATTGTTTTACAGCAATAATAATAATAATTATTATTATTATACTTTTTTATTGTGTAGTGACCACCTGTAAAGCGCTTCTCTCGCAAAAGCGCCCCCATGGCATGCGATTGACTCCAAGTGAAACGGTGTCATTTGGGACGACAGGCTGACAGGGCGAACTGATGGTGGAAATAGCGGTGTTGTAGTTCGTCGCCTTGCAGAAGAAGGGGTGCGGGTTCGAATCCACCTCAAGTCGCCACGTAGGGACCTTGAGCAAGTCCTTCACTCGCAATTGCTTAGCGCTTCGGCGCGAAACTCTGATGCAGTGTCCGCTCTGCTTTCGGGAGCGCCTCTGAGTAGCGAGAGATTGAACGGGCGCTAAAACAAGTGCACATACAAACAAAATAGGTTACATACCTGCATACATGTACATGACTGGAGCTACTCGATAATGGAAAATTCGTTTTCACTGCCGCCGCCAAGCGAACTCTTTGATAAACTGCTCGACTTTCCCCTTTCGCTCAATTCGACTATTACTCTTTTCGTCTTCTCCGGTTGATATTTATCATCTACTTCCTTCTATTCTGTCATGATCATGTTTGCGTATGTATTGTATTGTATTGTATTGTATGTATGTATGTATGTATGTATGTATGTATGTATGTATGTATGTATGTATGTATGTATGTATGTATGTATGTATGTATGTATGTATGTATGTGTGTATATATGTATGTATGTATGTATGTATGTATGTATGTATGTATGTATGTATGCATGTATGTATGTATGTATGTATGCATGTATGAAAACTATGCATGTATGCATGTATGCATGTATGCATGTATGCATGTATGCATGTATGCATATATGCATGTATGCATGCATGTATGTATGTATGTATGTATGTATGTATGTATGTATGTATGTATGTATGTATGTATGTATGTATGTATGTATGTATGTATGTATGTATGTATGTATGTATGTATGTATGTATGTATGTATGTATGTATGTAGGTATGTATGTGTGTGTGTATGCATGCATGCATGCAT
>OX243828.1:3668813-3691313 GCA_945859605.1 Lumbricus rubellus
TTCGGCGACAACGGCTTTTAAAAATGATGGATACAGTTTCTGTAGTCTTCTGGCCAAGTTCCGAATATTTTTTTCTGACAAGACAGCTGTATGTTGAATTGAAGTATGGATTCAAGCAAACAATGCCAACTCTTGCAGACACGTAGGCTAACTACCGCACTGCTGATAGAATCAGCGGAACTTTTATTTTTCCCTCAACAACCATGTTCAATCCCTCTCCTTCCCCTTCCCCTCACGGACCAGCCTTCCCTTCCTGGACTGGCTTCCCTTCCCGACATGAGTTTCTGATACCCTCTGTTTTTCACTGGGCTCAAATTGCGCACGCTCTGTATAGGGATAGAAGCCCCTGGATATATAGACTGATACCTGAAAGTTATAGCTTTCTTCCTTTTCCAATTCGTGATGTCATACGTCGTGTTATATAATTTTATGAGACTTTTCACCAACAACGCTTTGTGATGCATGGGAAATCCGAACAGTTTCTGCGTCTCGGTAAATACGAGAAATTTAATTAAATTAGACTCTAATTAAACTTCGAGTCGCAACTGAACTGATCACCGAAACCAAGCGTGAGAACTGAGAACCCGACGCGCTTTTCCGATTTCGAACGCGGTCTTCACTTTTTGTGGATGTGATTGCATTTTTAATGGAGATGTGATACAGACGCTTTTCAAGAGTTAACTAGGTATACACGTGTAACGTAATGTTACGCTACAGTATAGTTGCTACGGTAGCCTACCGTACGTCTTAGGGGACGTGTGTGAATATATATCTGTCAGTTAAATGGAAAAAGCGCTTTCTGCTCTTTAGAAGTGTCAGAATCTTATTACAGGTTGCACAGCTTCATCGCCAAACAGAGTAATGCAGAGAAAGATGGACGAGTCGCCAGTGACGGCACACGCACACACGTAGCACCAACCAATTGGTTCCCGTTCACAGTTAACAGATGACACCAAAAAAATTCCAGTTACTCCTATAACGTCGACGACTGACCAAACTGGACGATCTGAGCCGACCAGTAATTAATAAAAGTACTTAATTAATTTTCACTGTCAGATCTAAGTCGCTCAGCCGAGAAAGAACAATGTATCTGGCAACATCTGCAATTCTGCGTCCAATATGCTATTCCAGTAGTTAATTATCATTATACGATGAACGCGATTGTAATTCGCCGTCCTCCTGTGTTGATATAATACTGTTATCTGATTGGTACGCAATGCACTACCAAAGTTCACTTTGATGCGCGTCATTCTTCTTAATTAGTATCGTTGCTTACTTAGTAATTTCAATCGCGACGCTCCTCGTTTCGTTGTCCGCTACAGCACCGGAGACAAAGCCGTAATCGAGCCAATTTCCAAGAAGATCAGAGAGCGCAGCTATCGTGGCAGAGTCGCAATCCATCTTAAGACGAAGGCGAGATGGCACGTAAGCAGCGACAGAGAGGGGAGCGAGCGAGTGAGGGAGCGAGTAGACTACTGGGAGATGAAGGTCCAAAAATGTAGGTTCTGTTGATACAAGTATAGACTGAAAACATTAATCTAATCCCACGTGATGTATTACCTGACATAAGCTAGTTTATTAATGATGAGATTCCGAAATAAGTACGGAGGATTCAGTGTATTATGGTCGACCAAAGCTCAAAGATGCATGAACTTTGCGATCCACAGTAATTGAAACAATTTTTGCTCGTGTGAAAGCCAGTGCATAAAACGATTTATGCGCGGGATTATAATTATGTTCTAATCTGGAGTATAATCTAGACTCTGAATTACTACAGCGCCCGCTTGAGTAACTATGAAAAACCGATTCCGACGCTAACCCATAGGTTGCGCAAAAAAGTTCATCAAGAGCAAAGCGCTTATCAGTAATTAAACAGTGTTCAGAATATCAAAAAGTGCGCACCGGAGAGCGCCAACCTTTACGTAGAACCCAACCGACCGATTACCGTCAGGGCTGACTGGTGGCACAACGTTCACGTGCTCTGGTTGCTCTTATAAGGTTTCTATAGTTGCGTTGAGCTAACCAACAAACAAGTCGTAGACGGATATGTCGTCAAATCCTTCCCCGAAGACTACTGAACGTTTGAATAACTCTGTGTTTCTAATTGCTTCTATATTTGTCTGTCTGTCTGTCGCTCTGTCTGTCTCTGTCTATCTCTGTCTGTCTCTGTCTGTCTCTGTCTGTCTCTGTCTATCTCTGTCTGTCTCTATCTCTCCCTCTTTGGTGCTATTCTGAAGGATTCTTACCACACCCTGCATCAAATACCATCCCCCCATATCCCATATCCGCCTACTACTCCCTCTGCCATTGAGTCTATGACCCATAATTTCCCCATCCAGCCGACGGCTCGATTAACAAAACCTTTATTGTTAGAACTCAAAATTTATAAACTTTTAACTTTGCTCATAATTAAGATGTTCGTATACAAAGCTGATCAATAAAAACGATGCTCGCCTACGCATCTATTGCAATCCAAACCAATCTGACAAATCTTTATCTCAAATACATGTGCAGCAATTCCATTGTTTCGAATCGGGTCTGCGAATAAAGACTGCGTTTGGTTGCAAGAGAGAGCCGCGTTGAAGCGAGGCAGCAAACCGAAAACAGTTTCGGATGTTATCGCGTTCCTTGCTAAAGAACAGTTTATAGGTCCTTCCGGCAACTTTGGCAGACCGAAAAGTGTCATGTTTTATGTGTGTGGGTGAAAGAAGGAGAGAGGGTTATGAAGAGAGATACAGATATACAGATACAGATACAGAGACAGACAGAGATACAGAGATACAGAGAGAGACAGAGAGAGAGAGACAGAGAGAGAGACAGAGAGAGACAGACAGAGACAGACAGAGAGACAGATAAGACAGACAGAGATACAGAGAGAGTCAGAGAGAGATAGACAGACAGACGGGGACAGCAGACAGACAGAGACAAAGGAGGAAACAGAGGCAAATAAACAGACAGAGCCAGACAGAAAGACACAGACACAGACACAGGGAGAGACAAAGACGCAGATACAGACAGAGACAAATGGACAAAGAGACACACACACACACAGAGACAGACAGAAGCGAAACGTTTCCCCATGCAGTTGGTGACAACATCGAGACGGCTTCAACATATCACTCGAGTCGTTTCTTGTCGTCGCCGTCATTCTCGCCGTTTGCTTTTTCACTTCATGTAGCGCCATTTCCTTTTCCCGAGGCGCCATTTCCGATTAAAACGGAGACAATGATTTGTGCTGCTAGTCAGATGGTGGTCGGAATGTCTATATCACAGCAGACGACAGGTGTTAAACTGTGTCTTGCGACACAGATACTTGTGCTTTCGAGTAGGATATGCATTACAACACCGGAACGTTCGTAACATATTCGTGGTTCGGTAAAGTTATAAATTATGTATTGGAAGGTAATGCTTGAATGCGCACTTGTTATAGTGCCCCTTCAAGATTGCTACTCAGAAGCGCTCCTGACTACAGCGCGGACACTGAATCGGAGTTTGACGCCGAAGCGCTGAGCAATTGCGAGTGAAGGACTTGCCCAAGGTCCCTACGAGTCGGCTTGAGGTGGATTCGAACCTGCAACCCTCCGGCTGCAAGGCAACGAACTACACCACCGCGCCCCAATGTAATGTAATGTTAGGGTTAAGAGAGTATCTGATTAATTAACTGTTATATAATTCTTTTAGTGAATCGTATGGCAAGGTCAGTGTGTAAGGCAGGTAATTTAGGCAAGGCAAGCTAATGGCAAGGGTAGCACAAGGCAAGTTAAGACAAGGTAAGACATGCAGGGTGGTGTAAGACATGGCAAGTTAAGGAAAGGCAAGTTGAGGAAAGGCAATCTGATGCATTGTAAGGCGTGAGAATCTAAGGCAAGGCAATGAAAGCTACGGAAACCAAAGCAAGGTTTACACGGCATGACAAATAAAATTCTGACAAGTAAACAGCAGAATATCGCGTTACATAAGAAATAAAGCTAAAAATGAACGAAATTAACGATCAACTTGCCAAAAAAGGCCATTAAGGAAAAGTTGATGACTAAAAAAGTTCATCCGATAATTATTTCACGACGGAAAAAGACGGAAAGAGTAACTTTTTTGGCCGTAGCGTGTATTGACCTCAAATTTCACCAATGCTATCCTGCTTTCAATATATACTGGATCTGCTGGTGTTGTCATCAAGTCTGATTTAGTTATGGGTGGACCAGAAACCTTGACACCAATTTCTGCCCTGGGGGACTTGAACTGGCGACCCATGGAATGACAGCCTAGCACGCCAGCCACTGTAGACGGTCGTAAACACCACATCAGTACAGAAGTCACGTTGGAAAAAACTGTACGAGATCTTAGTAGCCATCTTCTTCGATCCGATTCGAAATCTTATATCAAATGTAGGCCTGTTGCATAATAATAATATGGAAAAAAAATTCAAAAAATTGAACGCGTCGAACGCTATTCAGTGCAGTATATTGTAGAAATGTTCGTGGTAGCTATTACTATTGATACGTAGATATGTGGGTTTTTCTTTCTTAATGTGTGAACCAAGCATAAGACCAACATTAATGAAGACAGATTTGCGAGTAATTACGTTTGAAAAGTAAACAATTGCATTTGGAGATTCAGAACATGATCATTAGTAGTTAAGTTAGTATATTATAGACTCCATTAAATTTTGAGAAGCGGAATAATTTGAAGTTGGGGCGGGGGCGACATCATTTTATGGTTGAAAGTAAAATGGACGTATACATGTAGGTCTACAAAAAAAATTCACAAGTCCTCTAATAGAGAGTCCTTGGTAGGCGATGAACTCATTCCAACCAAAAATCGTCTGTCTGTATCCAAAGTAATTCTCCGTGGAATTCTCGGAATTTTCGTACAGACTTGTATTTTTCGAAGCATACAATGCTGCACATACGTGCTTGGAAGAGCTTTGAACGATTTTCGCCGACAAGGAAACGCCGGGGACAGTCGGGAGATGGGAAAATAGTTGGGAAGGGACGAGTGCGGTCTCAAGACGGCCACGAAACTAATGCGAAACTCAAATACAATGGCGGGCGGTATTAACCATTGACGAGGAGGCTGCGACTTTGGTTGTTCCTCTACTTCATTTAACTCGCTGTTGTTGTTGTTGATGATGAGAAAAGAAGCAATTTGTTGGTGAGTCCTTGGTGAACGTGGCGTTAACGATTAGCTGTTTAACGAGAATATTTCCGACATTAGGCAAGTGCACAGTGGACTCTAAAGTCATTTACTGAATCATTGAACGGTAATGTATACGAGATTAATTAAGCACAGCTTTGTCATTTCATTAACCCTTTCGTTACACTCCCTGCCGGATTTAATTGAGTCGCTAATATAGTTGCTAATGTTCTCGCTAGGAGAGTCGCCAACAAGTCACTTTCGCACTGATGTGTTAGAAATTTTAAAAAAATAATGCTCTGACGTCATTTTCGAACTTGGATGTTCGATAACAAAAACAGAGCCCTCATGAGGTCATTCTGAACTTCGGTATCCGATAAAAAAAAAGTGCCCTCAGATCATTTTTTAACTTGGGTGTCCGGTAATAAAAACAGTGCCCTCATGTAATTTTTTAGCTTGAGTGTCCGGTAATAAAAACAGTGCCCTGAGGTCATATTTGAAAAAGGTGTCCGACAGCCTAATAAAAACAGTGCCCTGAGGTCATATTTGAAAAAGGTGTCAGACAGCCTAATAAAAACAGTGCCCTGAGATCATTTTCGAACTTGGGTGTCCGGTAACAAAAACAGTGCCCTCATGCGGTCATTCTGAACTTGGGTATCCGGTAACAAAAACAGTGTCCTGAGGTCAATTTCAAACTTGGGTGTCCGGCAACAAAAACAGTACCCTGAGGTCATTTTTAACTTGAGTGTACGGCAATAAAAACAGTGCTCTGACGTCAATTTCGAACTCGGGTATCCGATAATAAAAACAGTGCCCTGAGGTAAATTTTTAGATGTTGTGTCCGAGATTAAGTACATATAGAGGGAGGGAACGGAGGCCATTTACCGCACTGCAGCTGAACTGGAGTAACCGACTTTTAAAAAACAGTGTTCGCTGTTCTTTTGGTTCTCAGGCATTTCCTGTTCTCGTCAAAAACATAATATATCTGTCATAAAGAAAACTGAACCAAAGCCGACGTACAAGCAATATATTTCGTTATATTATTTCGTTGCGCTAATGAAGATATATAAAGAAATCCTCATAACGAAGGAGCGCGCTTCCGGTCATGCGCAGTGGTGAGCTGAGCGACCGCCATCTTTGAATATATATATATATATATATATATATATATATATATATATATATATATATATATATATATAGGGCCTAATTATATATAATATATATGCGACGCGGATAAAAGGACATAGGCTCAGACACTGAAGACGGACTAAAGTCGTTGCCATGGCGATTTTTAGGCTATAGGCGATATCGACAGTGTTGCCCTGACATAACCTACTTATATTCTAAGCAGTATATACAATACAACCAGATCTCGGACTAGCATGGACCGCGTACACGGAGATCTTAAATGTCGTGGCGTCCATTCAAACGGGCAGCGGTGATGAGGGATCTCACTCGATCAAATTCATTGCAAAATTAACAGTTAAGCTTATATCGCCTCTTCAAGCTCTCCCTACTCAGAGGCACTCCCGAATGCAGAGCAGACACTGCATCAAATTATCACGCCAAAGCGCTGAGCAATTGTGAGTGAAGGACTTGCCCAAGGTCCTTACGCGGCGAGGTGGATTCGAACCTCGAACCTTCCGGCTCCAAGGCAATGACGCCACCACTACACCACCGCGACCAACAAATGATACTAATGACACACAAATTGAAACTGAGAACTTCGCACATTACATTACACCCATGGAAAACGCTATTAAAAATACCAACGTTCCTAGTTTCCTGTTTTTTCATTTTCAAGCTCTTGCCATCTAATCTTACCGTAAACAGTGCGTTTTGCCCCTTCTGCAAAGATATATCTGCCACCGACGAGATAATATTATTATGTCAAAGATATCGTAAACAAATACATGTACCTGGTGAAAATAAATACAAGTCCTTCACGCACGCCAACACGAAAACTGTTACAGTACTCGAATCCTGTAAACTATTTAAATTATTTTTATTCATAATGTACATTTCTAGAAGAAATAGTTTTCTTGCTGTAATGACAAAGACGGCTGTGAACAGACTGTCCCATATTCCTCGTCCCACCTTGGTATTGATCCCGTCATGCTGTTGCATAATTACAATTAAAGTATAGGCAGGTCTCGTGATATTATTGCCACGGTGATGATACTGGTGATAGTAAACCAATAATTATTTGACGCTACCATGGCGACCTGCAATCGATGAAATCGCTTTTCTTGCAACGTTTGCTTTAGACATGCATGAAAACCGTATCGATGTCAGTGTCATAACACACGAATAAAACGCTGAACTACTGACGATAAGAAATGTTGTGTAGATTGTACATTGTGAATTGTACAATGTACATTGCACAAGCCTTGGGCCAAGAGAGACTAAAGTGAAATTGAAAATTGGATGAGCAGCAGTATTGTCGGCGTGTGATAGGCGAGGTGGACTATATGCGTGTTTATATGTATATATGTATATAGATATATATATATATGTATATAGATATATATATAATGTGCCGGGGTTAGGCTATAGTAACATATAATTATGTATATATGATCAAAATATTTCTACAGCGCCTACATCTATCTATTACTCAAAGCGTAGATCAATAACGCAGCAACATTCACGGTGCATTAAAATCAATATTTATATCAGTATATATATATGTATATAGGTATATAGGCCTATATGTATATATATAGAGAGAGAGAGATAGGTATATAGACCTATATGTATATATATATTTAGAGAGAGAGACACAGAGACACAGAGAGACAGAGAGACAGAGAGACAGAGAGATATAGAGACAGAGAGGCAGAGAGAGACTATACACATTATACAGACATAAATACTATGTCAGCATGTTTACTGTGCATGTATTTTGTGTGTAGGTCTTACTAAACTTAAAACTGTTCTTTTTAGGCGCGCGGGAGTCGGGAGCGCCTCTGAGTAGTTTCTTTACTTGAAGGAGCGCTATATAAATGTCCGAATGAATGAATGAATGAATGAATGAATATATATTATAATTTATATATATATATATATATATATATTGCTAATGTTCTTTGATACTATGGTGATGTAACCATGGCACTGATTCGAGCATGCATAGTCAGGACCATTAACGTTTCAATATTTACAACCGTACAAGTCTTAACGCTCCGATTCACCAACAAGCTACATCACATCACTCCAACGCCTTTGAATGAATGAATGCGAGGAATTACCATTCCAATCATCATTAGACAAAATACGGTATAGTCGTTGGAGCGCCATCGTGAGATCCTTTCCGGATTAGTCCGATGCTTCGTCTAAACAAAGATGAACTGCTGCTCACATCATTCTGTTGCTCAATGTCACAGTGCTCACTGCAGTGCTCAATGCAGTGCTCAAGCCATTTCGCTCGCGCGGCAAATCAACACGCGCGTGCACCTGCCGCTTTTCCCGCATTCAAAATCTCTGCGCGCTTTCGAGTAATGACAATTGGTGCTGAACAGACAAAGGCGCCCGTCAGCAGGCCACCATTATAGGTACCTCTAGTGTATTATTCAATTCAAGTTGCTTATTGTTCTAAAGAAAGACAATGGTACATTGTATAGTAGGCGCTTTAACTATAGTGAAAGTACGTACGGTGGTGTACAGTGATTCTGCGCAAGCAGGGGAGCAATAGGGTGCTCGAATGCAGATGAGCCTGTTTACTAAATATAATTATTATTCACAAGTATAACATAGTGACTGTGCCAGGATATCTTGCCTCTGCCAGGATATCTTGCCTCTGCCAGGATATCTTGCCTCTACCTTGACTCGAAACAGATCAATAATAGTAATTGATTTGATCATTTGAGGCAATGCGTTTATAAAGTAGTTTATTTGGCATTTTTGTATGTGTATTGCGTAGGGATTTAAATTTGAAACAGGGCGGTACTCCTGGATGCTCAAAATTAATAGTCTTCGGTATATTGTTCCATAACAGAGGACCGTGATACGTAATAGGCTCATTTTTGATGTTCGTTTTTGCAAAGATAGGCCTATAGGCCTACTTGTGTATAATATTATATCACTCTCGTTCAAAATGTGCAGTAAACATACACACTTTCCTCCACATTAGTGTGTAGCTCTCACTCGACCACAGTATTGTGGAGCTACTCTACACATTTATGTGGAGCCATTTCATTGCACACCTAGTGTGTAGTTTAACTACACAGAATTGTGTAGCTTTTCTTGAATTAGTTGTGTAGTTTTGAAGAAGAGCAGTCCTTTTATCTAGCCCTAAAGTAGCCATGTTTATGAAGTGTCAACAACTTCATTTTCTTTAGCCTCGGCATACGAGGGCGGATGCTCAATCCTCTTCCTCACCGTCTAATCTTCCCATCAACAGTGTACGATCATTGCATTCATCATCCATGATTTAGCGGCACACGTGAAGCAGATATCTCTACACAAATTTCTGCCCTTGGCAGGGATTTGAACCCCCCCACCTGTTGCTCGACAGTCCAGCATGCTAACCTTTAGACTACCGTGCACCCCACTTTTCTTGCAGTGTTTTTTTTTATAATGTGCACCAAGTAAATTTGTTGAGATGTATAATTTCCCAGCATAGTGCACAGCTGTTAACATGCCAGTGAATAAACATTTAATACATAATTGAATAGTGAAGTTTCTCTTGATAATGGACTATTTGCAGCCCCCTGGAGAGCAACTCATATTTTACAAATATATAAAAATGGAATAAAATTTATTTTTAGTACACAACACAAGAGAAGTGCAAAAAGGATCAGTTCAAGTCTAATGTAAACAAGTGCTAAATTGCTTTGGATCAGCAGTATTCATAGTTTATCCGCAGCAGCATGGGTTGTGTCATTCCTTTTCTCTCTTGAACGGCCACAGCCCACCACATCGTCTACAGTATCCTCCTGTAAAAAAATCAATCATAGTTGGTTAAGGCTTTAATATATACACATAAAGGCTGCAAATATTAATCTCTTCTATTGGGCCCATATTTTATCATGTCCCACACTTCTCAAAAGGTTTTACCTCAGTGGCAATAGACTTGCATCTAGGCAGGTATCAATACAAGCTGGAGATAATTACAAGGGCATGCAATCACGTATGTGTGTAACTGAGCACCATGCAGCATGTATAACAGCCTCACAAACGTTTTCACAGTTCAAAAGGTGCAACTTAGTTATCTCAAAATGCCTTCTAAGCTTTTCTAATGCGAATGGTGAACTTCTAACTTGACTTAGACCTGTAAACAGACCTCTACGCAGTAAATACTGCACTTGTATATTGTATAAACATTTTTACCTGGAATAAAAATTTAATAGAAAAGTCTAATAAACTGTAAACACAGATCTTTGCATAATTGCATATACAATACAATAAGCATCTAACAAAACAAAGCAATCAGCCATGAAGAATGCCAAGCAACACCAAGAACCTATCTTAATAAATATGGTAAGACTCAAAAGCTTTAAAAAGTTGTACTATGCTATCAGACAACAAACCAGATAGTGGACAGAAAAACTGATCTTTTTAACAAACCTCAAAATTCACAAAAAAGCTTCCAACCACAGATTCCTGAAACAGTCTTGACCTTTTCACCGACTTGTTTTGTAGCGTCAGTAAAAGATGAAGTAGGCACTTTGAGATCCCCGCACTCTTTCTGCCTGTATAATAAGAAGCAGAATGTCTTACATAACCCATGTTCACAATATTAAAGATTACAGTTACAGATTTAAAGCAGTGCATCAGGTATGGACTCGAAACTTGATGAGCATCCAGCTTTATCACAAAAATTCCTTGGCCATGCACGAGTTCTTTGCTATTTTTGCATTCCTTACACCCCAAAATCGAATATAGTCATATTTTAGAAGCTTTGGAAAGCCAGCGTAGTGAAAAATTCTTAAATATATCACAATATACAGATCATATATTTTCCATTGCCAAATTACATCATTCTACATCATTATGCAAACAAAGGCAATTGTACTCAATCACATAAATTTATATAGAGCCAACATCAAGATCTATGCTCATTTCTTACCTTCATCTAACTCATCATTGGACACTTTCTAGTTCTTCATCGAGTTTGACAAATTCGTGCACCACCTGCTTATCTGATCCAATGAAGGAATTCTTCTCGGACCTAAAATATAAAACAAACAATTCACTAATTAGGACCTTTGTCAAAATAGCAGGTTTTTTTAATTCAGCAACAGTTTAGCAAGTTATCACTTAAAAATTAAACATGCAACCTTGGACAACATGGACACCACCTACAAAGACTGCAGCAGCAAATCATAAATGTCTGCTAAAATGGGATGCGACAATTGTTGAATGGCATCACACTGGCATGAAGAATCGGTTTTAAAAACATGCAAGCCCACAAATGTCGACTCAGTCTTCTACTCCCTATAAGACAATGGCAAAAAAAAGTAATTTCATTGTCAATGCCACCTAAGAGCTTATGGTCTAAACCAGATTAGCTTGAAAAGGAAGCATCAGCAAAGCAATTACCTAACCTTATGAATACAACAATGAATAACCTGCCACATACTAATAAAATCTGCAAAATACTACTAAAAATCAGTGCTTTTCATAAAAAGACTAGAGAACAGCATTCCAGGATATTTTTCAGCGATTAAAAATTAAATTAATTAATTAAAATAAATTATAAACAAGAGCTCTAATTTAAATTAATGAATTCTTATAAGAAATTATTTCATAATCAGTTTTAACATGTTTTGAAATGAGAGGTTGAGGCTTAGTCCTTCAGAAACCCTACACAAATGTTCTAAAAATGTAAAGTTCTGGAACCATTTTGCCCTGCAAAAGCACTGCTAAAATTAACTTAAGCCTGCAAGTACTGTGCAAAAACTGTTCTTACTGCATCTGGCATGTCAAGCAGCCATGGGTAGTGCCATGTCATCTCTATCCTAGTTATGGAGGGCGATGAATTCTTCACCCGAATTCTACTGTCTCCATGTGTGAGATCCATCGTCTGAAGCAGTTTAGTTCAGTGTGAACACTTGAGCGCTGTTTTGAAATGCCTCTCGAAAGTTGTCACTTTGCTCCAGAGGAAACCTTAAGCAATAAAGACAATTTAAAAGTAAACAAACCAAATCATTACATGCAATAATGTTAAATTTTTGCCACAAGTTGGCACACGCTTCACTCAACACTGATTCTACATTAACATGACTTCACAATTACTAACTAAATGTTCCCGATGTTTAGAAGAATGAATATAGACTGAAGTTCCACTGTTTCTATGGCATCGTACCCAAAACATATAATGAATGCAGAAAATTACCAAAAAACACTTAAACAGCACTAAAATTTGGCTTAGCATCACAAACTGCAATAGTCTACATGATGGAAAATTATTTGCTGCTCACCTGCTAGATTTTGCTGAGTGCATCCAGAGGCCCAATGTCTTGGCAGTTCTATCTATGGCTGCGAAACTAATACTTCAGAGTTCCAGTAAAGACTGGACCTACAAAAACCACATAAATATTAATATTCACCTGGTAATAATTCAAGCAACTGATAGGCATGCTTCAATCTGCAAAAGAGACATCTTAAAGCAAAAGGCACACAATTGGTTTAATTCATTCATTCATTCTGAGAATTTATATAAGCGCCTCTTCAAGATAGCTACTCAGAGGCGCTCGATGCACTTGAATATTCACACACAGTCACTTGGCAAAGCGAAATGATCGATAAATATAAATAATCTGAAATATCGACTCTAAAATAAAAGAATTAACCCCACAAAATCCCAATGCAAAATTTCTGCAAGCATGGTACGCTTCAATGTTATAATTGTCAAATCAACATTTATGTAAGCATTTAATAAGGTTTTTAAAAAAGAGTCACAATTGGCTTAATGCACTTCACTGACATGCCAGAACAGGACCATTCGACAAAGCGAGCGGTGAACATGAGCAAGTTCCGATGAATAATCTAAAAATGAAAAAGAACAAAACATTAATTCTATGAACCTGATGATAAATTACTATGCTGAGCTCATTCGAAATGCAACAAAATTATAGTATCAGGGACCAAAACATATAGAATATCTATGTAACCCTAACACACCCTCACGACGTGTAACCGACATTTATGATGTTGGTAAAAACGAAGACTGCGTGCCCCTCCATGTAAACCGAATAAAGTTTCAAATTTCAATTTACTCTTATTTAATGCACGTCGTCCCTCATTTATAATTCTATTAATCTGACCGTTTTACTTAGATCTCGCGTTTATCATTTATTTTAGCTGAGCGCATTGTATTATGAGATGCCACTGATAGGTCGCAGCGCTCTATTTTAGCTAAATCGTTGGCAACCATATTGTTTTGTATAAAAGATCACAGTCTTCGGGATGACCACGATGATCCTAACCGACCCTCAATACGCAGAAAGGCCAAACTCCCGTAAAATATTCAGAGTTAAATAATATGCATGAAATAATGACATAGCCGCATTGATAGACGATAGTACAGCCCAGAATCTAAAAATCATTAGTGTGCGAAACTCGATCTCGGGGATCGGCCAAAATTCGTCTCGTGAATTCGGGTTTCGAGTTTTCCAGCCACACGACGGCACTTAGGTCTCTAAGATTATAGGTAGGCCTTTACCTATAGCCTAATGCTCGTAATATTGGAACAAAATGCCGTGACAATGAATAAATTCTTGCTATAAAACATGGCGGATGTACAAGGGATGTACACGTGCTCGCTATCACATTCGTATAAAAACCCGTCAATTCACACGCGCACAGTTCTAAAAGTCTGGCAAGCTTCAGTGTAATAATGTACAACCACAGCGGTTTTGTGAAAATGTAATATTAACATACAAATATCATAAATGCCAAAACAAAAGCTTACATGACACGACAACCGGACAAAGCGAAAAGACCGCTGAACGTTGGCCTCCATCTAACCTACGCATAAGAATCTACACATAATAGCTACACACTAGAAGCAGGTCAACATCCGGGAATGTCAGTAGCTGCACACCTCTGTGGATGGAACTGTGTAGAAGAACTCTATGCACATATTATGTGGAGCTATGATACCACAATCTCAGCGAGCGTGAGACTCCGTTGTTTCTACATGTAATTCATTTGATGTATCAGTTTGGTCCGAAATAGGAAGAGTTACCCGAACTGGGTTAATGTTACTCTTGCACCGTGTGGAAAGTGGACCTGCTTACGCCGGAGAAAATCTGCGATCGCTCTAGGTTCCAATTAGACCTTAGCCGACAGGTAATGGAACAGTTAGGTGCTGAGTAAATACCAACAGAAATGGCGCTTTATTGGAACAAACGACTTGGAGGATCACACTTTGAGAGAAGACAGAGTAGAGATTGCAGAGAAGATCTGTCACTGATGTTACTCGGCAACTTTGTTGCATGAAAATGATTCAAATACAAATACTGAACATCTTTGCAATAACATTCTGATTACACCGCATCGCTGCATTCTTATTCCATCATACCTTCATATTCTTATCACACCACTCTTTCATATTCTCATCACACCATACCTTCATATTCTTATCACACCGCGTAAAAAGTGGACCTGTTTAGTGTTTACGCCGGAGAAAATCTACGACCGTTCTAGGTTCTAATTAGACTTTAGCCGACAGACAGGTAATGGAACAGTTAGGTGCTGAGTAAATACCAACAGAAATGGCGCTTTATTGGAACAAACGACTTGGAGGATCACACTTTGAGAGAAGACAGAGGAGAGACTGCAGAAAAGATCTGTCACTGATGTTACTCGGCAATTTTGTTTCACGAAAATGAGTCGAATTCGAATACAGAACATCTTTACTTAATATTCTGATTACACCGCATAGTTGCATTCTTATTCCATCATAGCTTCGTGTTCTTATCACACCATTCTCTCATATTCTCATCGCACCATACCTTCATATTCTTATCACACTGCATATTTGTATTCTTATTGCACCGCTTATCTTCATATTCTTAACGACATCATACCTTCGTGTTATATCACACTTAGTAATTGTATTTTTATCACACCATATCATTCTTCAGATTTCTAATCACATCATACCTTCATATTCTTATCACCATGGCCGGCCTTAGCCCAAATGGCGCCCTAGGCAAGGCATACATTTGGCGCCCCATTATCACATTGCACGTTTGCATTTTTATCACATCATATCTTCGTATTTTATCAAACCATACCTTGATATTCTTATCGCACCATATCTTCATATTCTTGTCCTTTCATATCAATATTCGGCCAAGTCTTCGTATTCTTAATTTTCATTCCTTGCCATTCCATATCTTCAGAATCTTATCCCCGATATCTTCATTATCTTACCTCAATATCATTTTCAAACCATACCTTCATAATTCACATCTCAGCACATTTTCATTCTCCCTTATTTGGGTTTGGACCCCATCCCATTAATATTATGTCGAGCTTTGCGAAATGTACAGCTGTTCTAAGTGGATTTGTGCAGCTGTAGAATCACGTCTGCGCAGTTAAAAAATAGTAAAAAGGTCATTGTCAGCTGATTGGGAATCATTTACCTCAAGGGATGGGATGGAAAAGAAGAAGAAGAAGTTGTGCAGTTCTAAAATATTCGTTAAAGATGACTTGTGTCCCTTGCTTCAATTTGTCTCGCGAAGTTCAGCAGAATGACAAACTCACACGCATGGGCGCCCGCACATAGGGGCAAGGGGGGGCACTTGCCCCCCCCCTGGAAAATTGAAACTTATTTTTCTAACTACTATTTTTAGGTTTTTAACAAATTTCTTCGCATTAAAGCACTAATGATATCAACGATACACACAGTGAAAGTCATAAATCTATGTTTAGAAATATCTGTAGAAATAAACATGATCTTAATTTTCTGTCTTGCATTATCAACATCTTGCTAAAAGCTGGAACAATGACCATTGGCTCGTAACTCTCGGGCGGGCGCCGATGCAAATAGTAGGCCTATCGATTATGGCCTACTTGATTGGAATCTCACTGTCATGCAAACTTTCACAACTCAGTGTGACTGCACAGAAATAAGTATTAATACAATACCAAAATTTAAAATTTCTCAACAGTGCACCGAATTCAATTAGACCATTCATCAGGGAGATCAGCTTGTTCACCAGTATTATATAAATCAAGTCTGTTAGGAGCTAGGCTGCAGTTTGTCCATTTTGCATGCTGCCAGTACGGTACAGACGCTATGGGAGTATAGCGATGTCAAACTGTAGAGAACCGTCGATTTTTAACAAATTTCTTCGCACTAAATAAACTAGGCCTACTCATATAAAAGCTGATACTACAAATGAAACTGAAAAATGTGCATTAAGAAACGTCATTGAAAAATACTCGTCTTTTTAATTTCCAGCTTTGCTTTTTTCGAACTCTTAATTGCTAGGCTACATGTACTAAAACATTTAACCTCGATCATGGAAAATTTTTGCCCCCCCCTGCAAAAATTTCTGCGGGCGCCCATGCTCACACGAGTGTCAAGTAACAAAGTCGATTGTTTTGCGAGTTATAGTTTCATATTTGCATACACGGTAAGAAGCGGCGCATCTTTCCCAATTTGGGTAAACGCCGCCATTTATAGTCTGCCTCTGCCTCTGATTTTGTCTCTGTGTCTTTGTTTGCGTCTGTCTGTCTACACATGCCTGCCTGCCTGTCTTTCTGTATGACTATCTATCCATCTATCTATCACATGGGCAGAGTTTGGTTTCCGTTCTTGGGGGCTAACCCGAGTCTGGACCTTATTGGGAGGGTTAACCCCGGAAAAAGATACCATTTTCAAGGTTAAAAAGTTGAATCTGGGCCTTCTTGGAGGGGCTTAGTCCTCCCCTAGCCCCTGATAAACTCCGCCCATGTATCTATCTATCTATCTATCTATCTATCTATCTATCTATCTATCTATCTATCTATCTATCTATCTATCTATCTATCTATCTATCTATCTATCTATCTATCTATCTATCTATCTATCTATCTATCTATCTATCTATCTATCTATCTATCTATCTATCTATCTATCTATCTATCTATCTATCTATCTATCTATCTATCTATCTATCTATCTATCTATCTATCTATCTATCTATCTATCTATCTATCTATCTATCTATCTATCTATCTATCTATCTATCTATCTATCTATCTATCTATCTATCTATCTATCTATCTATCTATCTATCTATCTATCTATCTATCTATCTATCTATCTATCTATCTATCTATCTATCTATCTATCTATCTATCTATCTATCTATCTATCTATCTATCTATCTATCTATCCATCCATCCATCCATCCATCCATCCATCTATCTATCTATCTATCTATCTATCTATCTGTGTCTGTCTGTCTGCCTGTCTGTCTGTCTGTCTGGCTGTCCGTCTGTCCGTCTGTCCGTCTTTCCGTTCGTCCATCCATCCATCCATCTATCCATCTATATATCCTACCTATCCTCAAGTCACTCACTAGCTGATCCTGGCTTCAAACGGATGAAAGCAAAACGGGAGAAGGAGGATGATTTGGTTTACTGGTACACGGCGATGATAAAGAATTTGACAATATGCTTAGAACTGTGTACCTAAATATTGCATGTGTATATACAATATGTATATATATATTATAAATAGAACTATGGACTATGTGATATTTTCAGCTAGTCTATCTATATAATATACATATATGCACCATGAACTGTTTGCTGTGATGTTTTACCATTTTGCGGCAGAATTCTATATCTGAATCACGGATGAAATCCTTTTCTTCTGATGTCTCTGACAGGATCGTAAATCATCAGATCACCATATCATCATTTTGAGAATATGAGGCGATTGGTTGGATAGTAGAAAGGTGGAGAGAAAGAGAGAAAGAGAGAGAGATTGGTAGAGAAAGAGAGAGAGAGACAGACAGACAGAGACAGAGACAGAGAGACCGAAATAGACGCAAAAAATGTCGCCTTTAAGTCTACGAAAATCGCTAGTGAGATTGAAATTAATAGATCTATAGAGAGAGTGGGAGAGGAATAGAGAGAAACACGGACATATAGACATACAAACAGACAGACAGACTGAGACAGAAATGGAACTAGACACAGCGAAGTAGACGTATAAAATTGCAATGCAGCGATTCTCAACCTTTTTAGTGCGGCGGATCCTTGGTAACATTTCGGGAGTTGTTACATCCCCAAGTCCCCAACAACTAAATTGATTGAGTTACCCCTCTCACGTCGCTGCATTTTTTGTCATTATTGTTGTCCTTTGTTGTGCATTTTAGCTCCATAATTCGAAAACTGCTTTTAGTAATTGTGGAAGGTTTCAAGGCTCTTGCGATTCCGAGAGCTACCTATTTGGTAGTTTTAAATTGAAATTTCATACGTCTATTCAGCGGGTGGGTTATAGAAAGGGGATTTAAGTGCCCCTCCCCATTGTCGTTTTTTTATTTTCGCACTACAATAGTAGCATTTTAAGATGTCATCCTAACAAAATTGCTCATCATTTCATTGCGGATAGTCGTGGTTTAAGACTTCAAAAGTGTTTCCTCCCATGCATTGTCTACATTTTTTAATATCCACTTTGAATATTACTGAAGGGTCCAGGCGACCCCTAACAAATCGTCAGACGAACTCCGCGAGGGTCCCGACCCATAGTTTGAGAACCACTTACGTAACCTACAGTAAAGTGTCAATAAATCGTCTATGTGATCGCAATCTATGGAATTACAAGGAACCGCAAATGGTCGACTCGCTATAATAAAAATTTATGTCCTACGTTTCTACATGCATGCAGATACGAGCACCATAAATATTGTTCAATATAAGCGAAAGCGATCACAAAATCATCAAATCAACCGACCGTCTAAATCTCAAATCATAGATCACGATTTTATTTCCTCAATCGTTGCCTCAGCCTCCAATAATTCCTCCGATCCCTCCGATCCTTCCGATCGCAGCAATAAGAAATGATCTCGAAGTCATTTACAATCACCGATGCCTCATGGAATAAATATAACACGTCCGCGGCCCAATAACACCAGCATCAGCAGCGCGTTATTATTATTGTCATTATTATATCGAGATGACCATTATTTTGCCCTTACGCTGTGGCCGCTTGAGGAATCGGATTTTCATCGGCTTTTGATGGTCAATAGAAAACAATAAACTGACCGTTGACCAGAGAGTGTCGACCGTTTGGCTTCTGATTGCAGAGTCGAAGAAGGAGGAGAAGAAGGAGAAGGAGAAGAAGGACAAGAAGAAGAAGAAGGAGAAGGAGAAGAAGGAGAAGAAGAAGAAGGAGAAGAACGAGAAGAAGGAGCAGCTTCGCGAAATTGGATTTTCTGCGCGAGAAGCCCCTGTTTATAGAGCGCCTGTCCGGAACAACTCTTCAAGACATCAGACATGACCGTTGAGTTGGAGGAGAGAGGAGTGAGGAGGGAGGAGTAAGGAGGGAGGAGGGAGGAGGGAGGAGGGAGGAGGGAGGAGGGAGGAGGGAGGAGGGAGGAGGGAGGAAAGAGGAAGGAGGAGGGAGGAGGGAGGAGGGAGGAGGGAGGAAGGAGGAGGGAGGAGGGAGGAGGGAGGAGGGAGGAGGGAGGAGGGAGGAGGGAGGAGGGAGGAGGAAGGAGGGAGGAGGGAGGAGGGAGGAGGGAGGAGGGAGGAGGGAGGAGGGAGGAGGGAGGAGGGAGGAGGGAGGAGGGAGGAGGGAGGAGGGAGGAGGGAGGAGGGAGGAGGGAGGAGGGAGGAGGGAGGAGGGAGGAGGGAGGAGGGAGGAGGGAGGAGAGGAGGAAGTGGTGGTGGAGGAGGGATAAGAAAAGAAAAGCAGGATATGAGGGTGAGGAAGTACATGTATAGGATGAAGAAATTAGGAGGATGGAGAAGTCGGAGAGAATTAAGGAATTGTCGGAGAAGGTGAAGAAAAGAAGGAGTTAAAGGGAAATAATTAGAGGACGGAGAGGATATGGAGTGGAAAACTTGGAGTGTGAGAGCAAGTAGGAAGAAATAGAGGATGAGGATGAGGAGGAGCAGTAATGAGCGAAGGAAAATGAGGACGAGGGTGGAAAGACCTGGAATGGAAAAATAGAGGAAGAATGTTGGCAAGCTTATGTGGATTAGGAAGATAATAGGCAGGATGGAAACAGAGAAAGAAGAGGAGGTGGATGTGAAGAAGGAGGAGGAGAAGGACGAGGAAGAGGAGGAGCAAGAGGAGAAGAAGTAGGAGGACGAGGAGGAGAGGAGTAGGAGGACGAGGAGGAGAGGAGTAGGAGGACGAGGAGGACGAGGATGTGGAGAAAAGCGAGCTATAGTTGGCTGCAAGGAACACAGCCACAGGCAAAGAGATCTATCGGACGCAAATGTGATGCAAATGACGACTCCAAGAAAGACACTAATTCGGGCGATGTGCCTCAACTCGCCAGCTGCTGAATCCCCATCGCCATCATCATCAGGAGCAACAGGAATACCGAGAGCAAGAGAGGAATAAAAAATCTTATTTCCAGACTTGTGGCCCCCTGACGATAAGAATGGTCAACATCTAATGAGCGCAACGGCAACAGCAATTATCATCACCGTGACTGCAAATCGTCGAGAAGCAAGCTGCAGGAAGAAGAGCTCTGTTCCTGTTCCTGTTTCTTCTGCATCAGTTGTCGTACGAGTCACATTCAATAAATTTCAACTGTACTTGACAGCCAGAGAGAGACAGAGACAGAGGCAGAGACAAAGACAGAGGCAGATACGGAGGCAGAGAGAAAGAGAGGCAGAGAAAGAGAGAGAGGCAGAGAAATAGAGAGAGGCAGAGAAAGAGAGATAGGCAGAGAAAGAGAGAGACATAGAGAGAGAGACAGACAGACAGACGTACAGAGAGGGAGAGTGAGACAGAGACAGAGACAGAAGAGGGATAGAGACAGAGCGATAGATAGACAGAGAAACAGAGACAGACATAGAGGCAGTCCGACAGACAGGTGGAGACAGTCAGACAGAGACAGAGACAGAGACAAAGCCAGAGACAGGCATACAGACAGAGATAAAGAGACAGACTGATAGCCAGAGAGAGAGACAAACAAACAGACAGACAGAGGGAGAGACAAAGACAGAGACAAACATGGATACAGAGATAGACGAGGATAGACAGACAGAAATATATACGACGGGCCACCCGCCGTTGTAAGCCACGATTACGAAAAACGAAGTCGCGAACACTTCAAACACATGTCTCCCTATTCGCTCTCCTTGCAGATTAAGGGACCACACTTCATCCTAACCTTACAACCTTCTGACCGCAACCCCCCCTCCCCACCACACACCCCTCTACACGCAGTCTTTTCCACGGTCGTATAATTTATACTCGATTTATTGAATCCATCCATTGCCTTATCCCTTTCCTCTTGTGTGTATCGCTCGTAATTAGACCTTTTGCCTGCGATGACCAACTCGGTAAACACCCGACATACAGACGTCGCCAATAAATATGACAACTTGTTGATTCTCTCTGTCGAAAGTTATTGAGTTACGAGTCGCAGTCGCAATCGTAGGACGAGCGATGACGATGCCACAGGCAAACATTGTCTCCTAACATTGTCTCCTTCTTCTTCTTTGTCTTCTTCGTTTTTACCGTGGATCGGATAGGTCATCGTGCGAGAAATCAGTCACGGTGATCACGGTGGATCGGTCGAGAGGCAAGTTAATTACGGGGGTACAAAGGCGGCATTGTAAACACGGGGGTCTCCCGACTGGGGTGGGGGAAATTGGGGGGGGGGGCTGATGCTTCCTCTTCTTCATGTTGGGTGATGAGCGGTGGTCACGTGACGCGGGATTATGTATTGCGGAGTAGAGACTACGACTGCGATGATGACGTCGTCGTCGTCGACGTTGTGTTGACTCGGCGATGGTTGGCGCCGGTCGTTGAGAGGCTTGTTTGGCTTTCGATGGCAGGAGTAAATCTGTGTGTCTGCATGGGATCTTTGCGCAGCACATGTGTGTGTGTGTGTGTGTCTGTGTCTGTTTAAGTGTGTGTTTGTGTGCGTGTGTGTGTTTGTGTGTGTTTGTGTGTGTTTGTGTGGGTTTTCGTGTGTCTTTGTCTATAATTACTGTATAGCCTATGTGTCTATTTTTTGTGTGCTTGTGTGTGTTTGTGTGTGTCTATCTACGTGTGTGTTTATGTGTGTGGGTGTGTGTCCATGTATGCGTGCGTTTGTGTGTGTGTTTGTGTGTGTTTGTCTATAATATCTATGCCAACAGATAGATATCCGTCACCAAGGCAGTAGCTAGGAATGTTTTGAGTGTATGAACACCCCCTCCCCCCAACTGAAATAATTTAATATTGTG